>WSFP011407897.1:0-25162 GCA_009831015.1 Picea engelmannii
AAGATCCTTCTAGAAGCGAAAGCTTCTATTAGGTCTTCTTACATCTGCCTTATTCTATTTTATTGAAAGGTCTTATTAATATTGACCTTTATTACATCCGAATACATTGATCTACCTATGTGCGGGTTAGGACCTTAACAACCTCTATGAGAGGATATGATTTTGAGGCTTTGGGATTATTTACCCTTCCCATATGTTTGATCTCGACTGTCGACTGTACCCCTCATACGTTGACTGCGAGTTGGTGACCTTAGTTTATTTTCCCAGGGATCTCAAAGGTGACTATAGAGGGTCTCCCATGGTACCTATGGAATATTTCATATCACACTTTTCAGTATTTTTGGAGGGTTCCCCATGAATCATGGGTGCTTGCATCAAACAAGGTCGGTTAATGGAGGTCGGGATAACTACATCTCACTCCTTCATTCATTGGTCCACGAGACTTAATCAACCTATGCCTTTGTCTCAAAGGTCCTTTCCAATTTTTCATTTCTTTGGACTCATGACCTTATCCACCTAGGATGAAGTTTTGGAGAAGTTTTTTCCTAGTGATGTTTCTCTTAGGAATGTTTAGTGGCATTCTACTTTGTATAGTTGGATTTAGGTTGTGTCAACATCACCACTTTTGGATCGTTGATTCAATGTGGTCAACCAACTGCTTCGCTAGTTGGGAAGGACCCTTGGTATTTCTCTTGAAAGTGTGGAGCCACCTCTTATAAGGCATGGGTTTTTATACCACTAGTTCACCAGAGTTAGTGCATGAGACTTTTATGGACATGAAAAATCCTGCAAGGGATGAACATGTGCATAATAAAGTTATGGCCAAAGTTCTTGAGGAAACTAACCAAGGGACCCCTTCCAAAGGGGATTCTTGTGCTTTTTTATTCATTGGAAACGTTGGTGCCACATTGATGGCCACTTTGAACATTCATGGGTTGAATGTAGGACTACCAGTTTGGTTGTGGATAACACCGAATGTCCCGAATTCTCTTGATGCTTCTAAGATAAGCACTTTATGTCATGGGAATCGTATGGATGTTAATCCTTGACCTTCTACATCCACAAATTTTACTCCTTCTCCTTCTCCCTATTCTGGTGAAATTATTTCTAATAGTAACCCAAAGTCTAAAATGAATAAGAAGAGGAAGGGTAAGAAAAAGAAACCACCAACCTTTGCTAGTTACATTGGAGACCTCTCACTTGACTTTGTCATTTATATCGGGGATGACCAACAAACCTCTATAAGTCATTATGGAAGAAAAAGTCCAGTCACAACGAGTCATATTGGAACTAGTTCACCAACCTTTGCGACTCATGTTGGATATAGGTCAATAACCTCTGTGAGTCATGTTGAATACCAACACCCAACCTATGCAAGTCATGTTGGGGGAAAGACCCTCATCCCTGCAAGTCATAATGAGTTAAACAACCAACCTTTGTTAGTCATGTGGAAGCACAAAGCCAACCTTTGCTAGTAATTTTGGAGATATGTAAATGTTGGAGTAGGAATGTTTGGAGAACAACAAAACAAACGAGGCATATCAAACTAAGAAAGAGAGAACGCCACATTTTGAGGAAAAGCAACGCACAAGATAGGATTTGTGGAAATTCAACACAAATGTGGACAAACCTAACTATGTTAGGGTTATGGTTTTAGGATGTATTGTAAGGGTTTTAACCCACTTTTGTAATATAAATAGAAGATATAGAAATTATTATAACACATATCTATCTATCGATCCTTAGAAGTATCTTGTCATATTTTTTGGAGAACCTATTTTGGAGTCTTTGTGAGTTGAATTCTGTTTTGAAAGTTGTACATTTCAGATGAGGTAGAAGTAATTGAGTGTGATGTCACAAGATGTGGAGCTTGGTGTGATCCTGGTCCACCTAACTACTCTTTACTATGATGTAATATGCACAACGCATTTTGATGAATAAAAAATAAGTAGAAGATCTTTGTGGACGTAGTCCCAGGGGGGGTGAACCACGGTAAAACCTTGTGTGCAATGTGTATGAATTTTTTACTCTTTCTGCAGTTATTATTGAATGGTTATATAGATGAATGAATGGATTTAATTATAACACACACTAGAATATATATGTAGAATAAATGTTATGAATGAATGAATGAATGGATCTGATGAATATTATAATAGAATGCATGGTTAAGTATAAATAAGAAGTAAGAAAGAACATCCCTCAATCCCTTCCATGAATGCAGAAATGTGCTTCTTTCAGTCACCCATAAACCATCTCGTGTGAGACTGAATTGTGCAATCTGTGTGTGGTGTAGCCTTCTGGTTTACCGAAAGGGTTGATGTTGATAAGGTTTTTTTTGGAGAACTAAGGTAGAACCCGGGTCAACCCATAATTCCAACAAATGGTTTTGTTTTTGCCTATAACTCAGAAGGAGATCCAGGAAAGGGTTTGGTGAAGAAGATGTAATGGTAGAAAGGGATGTTTAGGCCATGGAATCCTACAAAGAAAGAGAATGAAATATGGTTAGAGAAAAATAAATTGGAGTTCACGCAGAAAGACAATAAGGGTTCTAGGTATACATTGTGTTAGTACCTACAGAGGTATGTGTTTACTGATCTGCATGAATTATATTTTTTTTTCTTTATAGAGTTATTACAGAATGGTTGGTGGGTGTGAGTCACATACCATAGTTATTTGAAGGATGGGGTTGAAGTAAAATCAACAATGGTGAGTATGAAAGTCAACATGCATAGGAGAAAACAATATTTGTATGGAAAAAGAGGAGAGTTTTACATGATCATTTTTGGGTAGTAAAGGAGGAGTTGAGTGCTCAGAATAGCACCATCGATGTTGTGCTTGAAGGAAGCCATTATTGAGTCATGTTGATGTTGGAAATGTGGCCCATGTGCCTATAAAAATGGGTTGGGTGCATGTGGACAATTTCCTTTTGAGGAAATCTCTCAAGAGCCTTGTGAAGGTTGTTGTGAACACTCCTAAAGAAAATGAGAGTTATTGGAGTCCCCAACTATGATATTCCTAGCAAACTGAGTGCACTAGAGCCCTGGATGGAAGTGGGAAGGCCTAAGGGACTATGTATAGAGAAGGGGGATCCCATTCCTTGGTTTGTACATGTTGTGGGCAAGAGAGATAATGGATTGTGTTAACACATAGGATGTATACGTTGTCAAAGGTTTTTTATTCATGACTCATGTTAATAAATCAAGGTATTGATTTTAACCTTGGGTATAAAGATGATCAAAATACATTTTCCCAGTCTTGGTGTCATGATGGTGGTTATCATTATTAGCACAAGAGGGAAAGTAAAGGTCACCATAAAATGTTGTCATCCAACAAGTGTCCAAAGGGTCTTAGAAATTCATCCAACCACCTAAAGTATCTTTTCAAGTTATAAATTAGATGCACTGCAAACTCTCCTAGAACAGTTGGTGCCAAATTAAACGCTTGAAGGTTGACGATTCAACTTTATGCAGCAAGGGGTAAAAATCATATGCTAGCCACCATTACTTGATATTCAAAATTCCATCATTTTCAAACCATTTTAGTGATCAAGAGATCTATTTTTCTACATGATTTTACATGTTTTAAACCAAATTAGTGTTGCCAACTCTTTGTTTTGCACAGTTTCTTCAAAATATGGTTATTCAGACTTCATTCAGCCTTGTCATCATCATTTCATACAAGTTTCCAGATTCAAGTTACATCTTAGCCTCTTCAATACTGTAAAACTTACTTGCATCAAAACCCTAAGAAACATTTTTTGTCTTATGATTGCTTACTTGATGTTTTGGAAGACATTTTTCATTGCTTAGAGGTTGAAGGAAGATTTAGCATGGTCCAACAGAGTATTTTGGTAGGTTGGCACATTTATTGCATCATTTAAAGCCTTTTTGAAGAAAATACGCTGCTACAGGAAAGTTCGCAGTGTCTGGACTCATTGGCACTGCGAACTGGTAATTTGGGATAGTTTGTAGCAATTAGCACACAATAGAGTCTTGTTTTAATCACAAATTTTGAATCATGATCTAGGTTCTTCTGAAATTTTATGTGGATGAAAAAAATAATTTGTTTGACTTGATTACAAAAACTCATCCTGTCCCGTTTCATATTTTTGGAGAAATGATAAAATTACCATCTAAAGGAAATTTCACAGCACATCATGCATAGGCATTGCGAACTCTAACAGACTAACAAATCCGAGCTATGGGAGGGTTTCCAAATTTCAAGGAGGGTTTGAATTACTTCTCAAAGATCAATTAGATTATAAAGGACACCTACACCTAATATTTAGCTCCATTAAAACCTCATGCAGTGAGTTGGCAACAGATTTATTAATGACTTCCAACAACTTCCTAAAATTTAGTAGCTTGTTGGATTTTTGTTTCTTTGATTGTTGCCACCTCTCTCCAAGTCCCAGAATCTAATGAAATATATGGTATGAAAACTCCTAAGCATATTTGGATGTTATTTTCTATTTAATTAAGGAGGGAGCTCTTAGAGAGGGGGGTTCATGACTAGAGAGAGCTTGAGAGAGCTGCAGGGGAGAATTTATCTGTGTTTTTTTTTTTTGTAAGCCTGAGGTCATGCGATGTAGGAATTTATGCCATTTGATCCACATGGATATCAGTGGCCACCCACCTTTTCTAGCTTGCTCAAAATAGTTTTCTGGCAATTTACTATTTTTAGCAGTTTTTAACTTTCGGGGCCATTTTGAGGGCCTAAATGAAGGTTTTTCGGGATCAATATTCTCAATTATAGTTGAAGGCTCTTATTGAGCCCCCAAAATGAATATCCACGGCGATACCTTTCCAATGGGCTATCGTGCACCTAAAACATGGATCGTATGCAAAAGTTACGACCCTGGGAATTTGATGTACTAACTTACCCAAACGGGGCCCACATGACTTTTGGCGCTTCATCTCCTAGGGTTAGGTTTTTGGATGTATAGGGTTTTATACATTCTTGTTTATTGTAAAAAGGCCTTAAGAGCCTCATTTTAATCATCTTCTTGCGAATGAGCGCAATTGTCGCATCTCTTCTCAGAGATAAGCTGTCACCATTCCAACAAGCTTCTTTTATGCTACATTTTATAGTTTCAGCTTATTTCCTTATTGAATAGAAAACTTGTTTTACTGTGTCTCTGTTATTCTATGTTAAGAATATTTTAATAATCTGTGTTCATTTCGTTTTGCTCATAAAATCTGGATCACCATTAGAGATTCATGAAAGTTGTTCATCATACTTTGTGTTCTTTATTATCATTTTACCTTTTCATCTTGCTTGAATGGAATTGCAAGCATTGAATATCAATGGTTTTTCATGGGAAGGAGATTCATGAGCTACAAATGATTATTTTTATTTTTTTATCTTCCTTATATCTTCATCCATAAATTATAGCTCTTTTGGTTTGGTTGGCAGCTTGAGTGCCTTTGATCTGTAGGACGTATTAACTCCATGCCCAATGGAATGAATTTGCAGACAATTTGCTACCCTCCTTATTGCTCTTCCTTGCTCACCCACCTAAGTTTAAACCTGATTTAATCACTTATATCTAAATGGGTATTGAGCTCACTCTTTCTGCAGTCTAGAGTGACTTATAGTGCTAACATTTTTGGCGTCGTTGTCAAGGATGAAGTTGAAGATCTTCCCTGGGAGAACAACATAGAATAGATCCAGCTCTTGATGGTAGATAGGAGAAATACACTAGTTTGAATGTAATCTTCTAACTAGAAACTCTATCTTCATCATAGATGAATCTATTGGTGACTTCACTAGTTTGAAATGGACAAGATATTTTCTCAGAGGTATGCATTTTGTGATTTTTCAAATATATCTAGTTTTCCAAATCATGTGCCTGATAGAAGAGAATGGGAAGGTCATCTTCCTAGGTTTATATGAGAATATTGGGAAGTGTCGGCTAAGTTCTTATTAAATTTTCAAAAGTTCATTCTTAAATTGAAAGTTATGCATGAATATGTCTTGATCAAGTTGTTTAGATACTCCTTATAGGGAAAATATCGTGATTGGTGTGGATCTCTTCCTCCCTCAAGTATTTCATCACTGCAAGAGTTTCATACCATGTTTCATCATCATTGCAAAAGATTTTATCTGACTGATCTTCTTTTTGAAAACTGTTGTAACGAATTTGAATTATACATCCAACATCCAATTAGTAATTCTTCTGGTTATAAGGATGAAGCAGAAAAAACTATTGAGCATGTAGAGGAGGAGTCATCCCCGTGTAAAACCTTCTCTAGTTCCTTAGTTTTTAAAGAAGATTTTATTCATTGTATTAATGATAAGGATGTTGGAGATAGCAACAATATAGGCACATTTGTCCTTGACCCAAATCACTCTAGTAGTTTCGAATATGATGCAAAGGCTACTCCAATTTTTTATGAAGATCAAGTTGTTTCTTTTGAGTATTCATATGATAAAGAAAAATGTACACGTCATCATATGATAGTTATGAAAATGATGCTTGTCGTTAAGAAATAGTTGTAGAAGAATATTTTCCTCAGGTCTTTCAAGAAGTTTCCTATGATGTGTTTTCACCTGTGATTGAAGAGAAGTATGATAAACAGGTCTTTGAACTTACATCATTTTAGGATCTTCCTATTTATGACGAGTATGAAAATGAGTATGCAAATCTTATTTCTTTTTAGCAGACATAAACCATTATGCAAGAGGACTTTGAAAATGTTTCTCAAACTATAACTTACAATGATCATTCTTTGTTTGATGATTATGAGGAAAATAATATTAAAGACCATAAGCATCTAATTCTTTATTTTTCTAGATATTTTGAACATCATATATATGATAGTCATGGACTAGATTATTTGAAAGGAAAAGAAGATATTGTGGTTCATGTCCAGGATGCATTATTACGAACATAGGATACTCATAAATCATCTTGTTTTCAACTGAAGCATGAGGAGGATAACAGTGTTATCCACGTAGTGGATTCAACACAGTGGAAATATTGTTCTTTGGATCAACTGGAAATGTCTTGTCATGAGTTTCACGATCCAATAGCAGATTTGTTAGATTCCTTGTTATCCAAAACTCCAAGAGCTACAGGTTTTGGCATGCTACATGTTTTAAATATTAGGTACCAACTGTTCATTGAATTTTTGTTATACCTACTATTTTTCTCTTATACTTTCAATAGTGAGCAACAAGGCAGGTCAAGAAATTTGTTTCTTGAATGATTCTTTTGGAAATTTGTATATACATAAGCAAAGAAAGTTTCATTTGGTTAGAAATAGGATCTATACATAAATAATCTCACACCATGAGCATCTGGTTTTTAGTTTCTTGGTTTGTAGATCAGGAATAATGACTCCATAGCCCAATGGAGGCACTAGTGCAACATGTGTTCTTCAGTTTGATTGGAAGATTGTTTTATATTATGGATGAGTAGGATTATAGATTTGTATCCCAATGGATAAAGGCATTGGAACTGAAAATGTTCTTGGAGCCTCACAGGGAGGTCTCCATCCCCTGTGGAGCCAAATGTTAACACATAGGATGTACATGTTATCAAATTTTTTTGAGTCATGTTTCATGTTAATAAATCAAGGTATTGATTTTAACCTTGGGTCTAAAGATGATCAAAACACATTTTCCTAATCTTGGTTTCATGATGGTGGTTTTCATTATTAGCACAAGAGGGAAAGTAAATGTCACCATCAAATGTTGTCATCCAAAAAGTGTTCAAAGGGTCTTAGACATTCATCCAACCACCTAAAGCATATTTTCAAATCATAAATAAGATGTTTTGCACACTCTCCTAGAACGGTTGGTGCCAAGTTAAACGCTTGAAGGTTGATGGTTCAACTTTATGCAGCAAGGGGTAAAAACCATATGATATCTACCATTACTTTATATTCAAAATTCCATCATTTTCAAACCATTGTATTCATCAAGAGATATATTTTTCTACATGATTTTACATCAAACCGAGCTAGTGTTGCCAACTCTCTATTTTGCAAAGTTTCTTCGAAATATGGTTGTTCAGAATTCATTCATCCTTTTCATCATCATTTCATCCAATATTCCAGCTTCAATTTACATCTTAGCCTCTACAATACTGTAAAACTTACTTGCAGCAAAACCCTAAGAAACATTTTGTCTTATGATTGCTTACTTGTTGTTCTGGAAGACATTTTTCATTGCTCAGAGGTTGAAGGAAGCTTTAGCATGGTCCAACAAAGTATTTTTTATCCGGATTTCATGAGTAGAATGAATGAATACAGATTATTAACATATTATTAACACAAAATAATAGAGATACAGTAAAACTGGTTTTCTATTCAATAATGAAATAAGCTGAAGCTGTAAAATGCAATGGAAACAAGCTTGATGGAATGGTGGTGGCTTATCTATGAGAAGAGATGTGACGGTTGCGCTCATTCACAAGAAGATCATTACAATGAGGCTATGAAGGCCTTTTACAATAAACATGAATTCCAAAAACCCTAGACATCCAAAAAACTAACCCTAGGAGATGAAGCGCCAAAAGTCATGTGATCCTCGTTTGGGTAAGTTAGTACATTAACTTCTCGGGGTCATAACTTTTGCATACGATCTCTGTTTTAGGAATACGATATCCCGTTGGAAAGGTATCGTCGAGAAGATTCAATTTTGAGCCTCAATGATTCCATAGGGAATCATTGAGAAGATATATCCCGAAAAAACTTCATTTAGGCCCTCAAAATGGCCCCAAAAGTGAAAACTGCTAAAAATAGTAAATTGTCAAAATTGCCAAAAAAACTGTTTTGAGCCAGCTGGAAAAGGTGGGTGGCCACTGATACCCATATAGATCAATCCTCCATCCTTAGGAAGTAATGGTCTCCATTGCATTGAGCTCCCCCATCAGATGAGGAAATTTCTGCTGAATTTGGCCCGGGGTGAGCCACTTGCCTTGGTGCAAGAGCTGCCTTGCTTTGACGACTCGATAAAGTTGGATCCTTTGCTACCGATTTCCATTGATTTGTGTGTCCAAAATATGATCATTGGATTCCTGTTGGATGCAGTCGGGGTTGAGCTATGTTGGTGTCAGCTATTCTACTATGTCTGGGGTTTCCAATAATGGTTGGAAAAAAGGGTCAAGGAGATCCACGTTGAATATTGGGTGTAGGCCAAGGAAAGGAGGAATGTTGAGCTCAAAAGAATTATCCCCCATGGAATTGGTGATGGTGTATGGCCCATAACGGAGTGGGAAAATATTCTGATGGGGTCCTGTAAGGCGTTCTTTTTGCAAGTGCAACCAAACTTTGTCTCCCACCTGAAACTTATGTGGCACCCGATGTTCATCATGGCTTTGTTTGTACTTGTTATTAGACTTCTGTAGGATATCCTGAACCTGTTGTTGGATGTGTTAGATCCTCTCAATGAACTGGGTGGCTTTGTCAACTTCAGTTGGAACAGGAGATGAGTCAGTCGAGGTGACCGCAAGGAGAAGTGCAACATCTATGGGACCCATTGGTTGGAATCTTAACCCCACCTGAAAGGGGTTGTGGTCGTTTGAGCTATGAAGGGCTCAGTTGTAGATATGTTGTGCATAGGGAAGGCTCTCATCCCATGTGCGAGGGTGCTTTGAATTATACGTGTGAAGGATATGCACAACCATTCAATTTACGACCTCGGTTTGGCCATCTATCTGGGAGTTGAAGGCTGTGGATTTGGTTAGCTTGGTGTCCAGCAGTGACCAGAGGCTCGACCAGAATGTACTGATAAATCGATTATCCCTATCTAAGACAATGGTTTGTGGGAGTCCAAAAATGTACCTAGACCCATTCAAAGAAGATCTTGGCAGTGGCCTCTACTGTGATTCTCTTCTTCCAGGCAACCAGAATCGCCATCTTAGAAAAGCAGTCAACAACCACAAAAACATAGTCATTTCCCCGCTTGGTGGATGGGAGACCCAACATGTAGTCCATTGATATGGATTCCCATGGACTGTCAAGAGTAGGAAGAGGGGTGTACAAGCCCTATTTCTTAGTGGCTGGTTTGGAAATAGCACAGGCAGTGCAGGTCCTGATATACTTGTTGACCTTCTGTCGAAGTTTCGGCCAGTAGAAATGTTTCTGTAGCATCGCCACTATATTTTCGACACCGAAGTGTCCTACCACCCGACTATAGTGGGATTCCCAGATCATATTTGCTCACTCACTTGATGGAACATAGATATGGCCCAGACGACACAACAACCCATCCTGAAGATAGAAATTATCGACAACTATGTTTGCACCCAACATTTGGTAGGTGGTGGAGAAGTCTGGGTCTGTCTCATAGAGTTGGGGCCATCTAGAGGTCTCATGGCCACAAGATTCTAGCACCGTTGTGAGTGTCGCTATTGGTGGTATACTGAGGAAATCAATGACACGATTGGTTCTTCCTATTTTATACTTGATGTTGAGGCAGAATTGCTACAAGTATGTGGACCACTTTTGATGGCGGTCATTCTGAAATTTTTCTTGTGTCTGCATAAACTGTAGTGGCTTATGATCAGTGTGGATGACTGTCTCCTTCCCAAGAATGTAATGTCTCCACTGGTGGTTGTCTTTCACAATGGAGTACATTTCTTTGTCATAAGTAGGGTACTTACGGATAGCATCGGATAGTGTCTCACTATGATAGGCCACAGGGTGGTTGTGCTGAGTGAGAATGACACCCACAGCATAGTCTGAAGCATCTATCTTGATATCAAAGGGATTTTGTAGGTATGGTAGTGAAAGTACTGAGGATGAGCACAAGAGTTGCTTCAAATAATCGAACACTTATTGTTGGGACCAGCCCCACGCAAATTTTTCCTTACCACAACCCCCGGTGATTTGGCTAAGGGCCCATGCAATATGGGAGAAACCCAACACAAGCCCGCAGTAGAATTTAGCAAGGTCCAAGAAACTCCGAAGATTAGTGAGTTTGGTTGGGGCTGGCTAGTCACGAATGACTTGGATCTTGGCTGGATCCACATGTACACCATATTGATCAATGATGTAGCCCAGGTAATGGACCCTGTCCATGCCGAAGGAGGATTTTTCCAAGTTGGTGTATCGCTTGTGCTGTCGCAGGGTGTGCAAAACCTGTTGAATATGTTGCAAGTGTTCGAACCAAGTCTTGTTGTAAATGAGAATGTCATCCAGATACACCACTACAAAATTATTGGTGAATGGTCGCATGATATTGTTCATCATCCTCATGAAAGTGGCCAGAGCATTTGTCAAACCAAAGGGCATGACCAACCATTCAAAAAGGCCTTCCTTTGACTTGCAGGTGGTCTTCCATACATATGTTTGTTTTATTGGGACCTGGTGGTAGCCAGACTTCAAATCAATCTTACTAAAGTATTTATCCCCCATGAGTTGATCAAGGAGGTCTTCTATTCGGGGAATAGGGTACCGATTTCTAACTGTGATTTTTTTCAGAGCCCGATAATCAATGTAGAGTCGTCAGGCTCCATCTTTCTTCTATACTAGCACGATTGGGCTCCCACGGGGTGATGAGCTGGGAAAGATGTGCCCCTTGTGGAGAAGTTCTTAGATTTGTCGCTTGATCTCCTCATTCTCTAACAAAGAGCGACGATAGACTGACCCATTGGGAAATGGTGCACCATGGGTCAGATCGATGGGGTGCTTGACCTGGCAATGCAAACGTACCCCGGTAGGTGAGGAGAAGATATTCGAGTATTCTTCCATGACCTTATCTACTTTCTTATGTTGTGTGGAGAGGTTGGCTTCGGAAACCATGTATGTGGCTATGACCGTTTGCGTATTCTGAGAGAGAATCACGAAGAAGACAAACTTCCCCATCTGAGAGATGACCTTCCTACATTTCTTAGTAGAGATCAAAGAAATAGCACTAGGTGGGACTGCCTTAGGTATCCTGTACAATTTCCTGTTCAAAGTAATAATAACACTATGAGGACTAGAGTCATATACAACATGATGTTTCCATAAATAAGGTTGGCCCAAAATAACATCACAAACTTTGAGAGGACAAACATCACACAATACCTCGTCTTTGAAGGGATTGATGTCATATGACAGTCGACACTGTTGGCTGACGCAGATATCGCTTCCTTTGCAGAGCCATCCAATAGTGCAGGGTTGTGGGTGAGGAGTTGTGGGCAGGGCCAACCGCTTGACGACCTCTGCAGATATGAGGCTCTTCTGTCTACCGTTATCAACGATGAAGTGCAGCGGGGTGCCTTTTACCCACATTTGCGAATGGAAGAGTCTCTCTCCTTCTTCTGCCTCATCTGGTTCACCAGGATGGAGCTTGGTGGTAGCAATGGTGGCACTGGGTTCTGCTTCAATGACCCATCTTCCACTTTCTAGTTCTATCTCAGATTCAGAATCTGCATATGATTTAGAGGCTTTCACTTTGGTCACCAGAGACTGCTTTGAGCGACAATCAATAGTGTTATGCCAAGGGCTCTTATGGAAATCACATGACTTCCTAGTATCTTTCTTTGTCTTTCCAGTGTCCTTTTCTTGTGTCTTGGACTGGTTGTCCTGATATTGTCCATCTTTTCTCTATCCTTTGTTCTATGGGTTGGGGCTGCCCTTTCTTGGATTTTTTTGTGAGGGGTTCCCAGGCCCAAATTGTCGCGTCTTTTGTTTGTGCTTCTACTCGATTTTGACAGCATATCGGTAGGTCGCACCCAAGGATTAAATGTCTAGAAATTCCATTTCGGTCTGGATGTATCTATACAGAGCACCACGATACTTGAGCACTAGATGTCGCTTCGAATATTTTATACCCATATCAGTGCGTAAGGTATGGAAGATATCTGTGAAATTTGGCACTGCTTGGTCTCTTTCTTGTCGCAGTGTGGTCCATTTGGTATATAAGTCATCATAACTTCTGACAGGGTAGTATTGTTCCTTAATAACATCCCTGAAGGAATCCCAGGTGGCTGTGACTATAAATAATGAGGGTTTCTCTGTTTCCTTTTTCTCATAGAATGTTTCCCACCAATCTTTGACATGGGGAACGACTTTGAGGAGTGAAAAAGTAATATTTTCTATATTCGAGAAGTTATAGATAGAAAAATACCCTTCTAGAAGATTCAACCACTTGTCTACAACATATACGTCTATCTAACCTTCAAATATAGGAATATCGAAGTTTATTTGTACCTTGAAGGGGGTGGTGCCTCTGCTCAAAGAAGATGCGTCGCCTATTGGTAGTTGCCGAAGGATTTGCGTGAAACTATCCATCATCTCGTTCCTTTGTTGCATGAGGGATTCCTCAATCAACAATTTGAAAGGATCTCTTTTCCCAACATCTTTCTTTTCTCCTGCCATGAGAGGTCGCTTAGGCGTGAGAGAGATTTTGTCCTCAAGAGAAACAAGCTCAATACCCAACTCTTTGTACTTTGACCTCGTTGGGGACATGCATTAAGACGATAAGGAGTAGACCGCTCTGATACCACTGATATGGATTTTATGAGAAGAGGGAAATGAATACAGATTCTTAACAAAAAATAATAGAGATACAGTAAAACTAGTTTTCTATTCAATAATGAAATAAGATGAAACTGTAAAATGCAACGGAAACAAGCTTGTTGGAATGGTGGCGGCTTATCTCTGAGAAGAGATGTGACGCCTACGCTCATTCACAAGAATATCATTACAATGAGGCTTTAAAGGCCTTTTACAATAAACAGGAATGACAAAAACCCTATACATCCAAAAACCTAACCCTAGGAGATGAAGCGCCAAAAGTCATGTGGGCCCCGTTTGGGTAAGTTAGTACATTAACTTCCCGGGGTCTTAACTTTTGGATACGATCTTCGTTTTAGGCGTATGATAGCCCATTGGAAATGTATCATCGAGGAGATTATTTTTGGGGCATCAATCATGTCATGGGCTATCATTGAGAATCTATATCCCAAAAAACCTTCATTTAAGCCCTCAAAATGGCCCCGGAAGTGAAAACTGCTAAAAATAGTAAATTGCCAAAATTGCTAGAAAACTATTTTGAGCTAGTTGGAAAAGGTGGGTGGCCACCGATATCCATATGGATAAATTTTGGAAGTTTTGAACATTTATTGCATTAATTGAATCGTTTTTTAAGAAAACATGATGCTTTAGGAAAGTTCGCAGTGCCTGGACACACTGGCGTTGCGAACAGGTAATTTGGGATAGTTTGTAGCAATTAGCACACATCAGAGTCTTGTTTTAATCATAAATTTTGAATCACGATATGGTTTCTTATTCTAAAATTTGGTGTGGAGGAAAAAAATGATGTGTTTGACTTTCTGACAAAACCTCAGCCTAACCCATTTCGTATTTCTGGATAAAAGATAAAATGATCATATACAGGAAAGTTCGCAGTGCATCCTGCATAGGCATTGCGAACTCTAATAGTTTGATAAATCCGAGCTATTAGAGGGCTGCCCACTTTCAAAGAGGGCTCAAATGACTTCTCAAAGATTAGTTATATGCTAAAGGATACCTTCACCTAAGATTTAGCTCCATCAAAACCTCATGTAGTGAGTTGGAAACACATTTATTAATGACTTCCAACAACTTCCTAAAATTTAACGGATTATTGGATTTTTGTCTCTTTGACTATTGCCACCTATTTCCAAGGCCCAAAATCTAATGAAAGATATGGCTTGCGACCTCCTAAGAATATTTGGATGTTATTTTCTATTTAATGAAGGAGGAAGCTCTTAGAGAGGGGGGTTCATGACTATAGAGAGCTTGAGAGAGCTGCAAGGGGCAGTTTATCTATGTTTTTTTATTTGTAAACATGAGGGCATGTGATGTAGGCATTTCTTCCATTATATACTCGTGAAATTTTTTTATCAGAATTTCTATTCTTTATTATCATTTTACCTTGTCATCTTGCTTGAATGTAATTGCAGGCATTGAATATCAATGGTTGTTCATGGGCATGATATTCATGAGCTACAAATGATTTGTATTAATTTCCTCCTTTCATGATCTATGTTCTAGTAATATTTTAAGTCATTTTTTCAAAGAGGATCTCTTCTTGATGATTTTTTTCTTTTTGTTATCTTCCTTCTACCTTCATCCATCAATTATAGATCTTTTGGTCTGGTTGTAAGCTTGAGTGCCTTTGATCTGTAGGATGTATTGACTCCATGCTCGATGGAATGACTTTGCAGACAGTTTGCTACCCTCTTTCTTTCTCTTCCTTGTTGATCCACCTAAGTTTAAATGTAGTATTCCCATTATAAAATAGTTTGCAGAATATAAATATTTAGATAGAAATGGAAGAGAAACAATGATATAACCAGAACAATACCATAATAACACCAAAATAATACCAAAATAACACCAGAAAGAGCACTTTGATTACTGAGAGAAATGTTCACTTGCCTCTTCGAGGGGGAAACATCCAGTAGAGTGGAGCTCTATTACAATAATATCCAAGACAAAACTACTCATACGCTCTACTTCTATTTATACTAAATCTATCTATCCAAAAGAACCATCTAGAGGAAGATCCTTCTAGAAGTGGAAGATTCTATTAGATCTTCTTACATTTGATTTATTCTTCCTTATTTCTAGGCCTTATTAATATTGGCATTTATTACATGGAATTATATTATTCTACCTATGTGAGGGGTTAGGGAGGTTAGGTCCCTAACATGCCCTCCCTCTTGAAGAACAACCTTGTCCTCAAGGCTTGATATGAGGGAATTGTTGTAGAATCGTGGTCGGCTCCCAGGTGGCATCTTATGGAGGTGTATCTTTCCATTGGACTAACACTTCTTGAATAGTGTGCTGACAGATATGATGCTCTCTTTGGGCCAAGAATACTTATGGTTGCAACCATATGGAACCTTCTTCATCCAACTAGGAAATCTGGTTTGAGTTTGGCACTTAGTTCCAATCACCTTATTTAAGAAGGAAACATGAAAAACAAGATGGACCTTTGACTGATTGGGTAGAGATAACTGGTAGTCCACTAATACCACATGATTGAGCATGGTATAAGGACCATAAAATTTGGATGCAATTTTTTGACAGTGTTGAGCTTTGAGTGAATTATTCTTATAAGTTTGTAGTCGAAGAAATACTTGGTCCCCTTCAACAAAATGGCATTCTGAACGACCTTGATATTCTTGTTTATTCATGTGATTATGAACCATAACCAAATTGTCTTTGAGGGAATAATATCCTCCTAGATTGTAAGAGTGGTGTTAGCCTCCTGAACCTTTAAGACCCCTGGCATATAGGAAAGAACTAATGTGGGCATTTGTCCATAAACCACTTCAAAAGGAGTCATGCAAGTAGTTGTATGGTAAGATGTGTTGTACCACCATTCAACTAGGGGTATCCATTGAGCCCACCGATGTTGCCTCTCATATGAAAAACACCGCAATTATGTTTCCAAACACTTATTTACAACTTCAGTCTGGCCATCCGTCTGGGGGTGATAGGAAGTGTTGAGATGCAATTGTGTGCCCTGTAGATTGAACAAATCTTGCCAAAAATTGTTGGTGAAAGTGGGGTCTCTATCAGAGAAAATAGAATTAGGCATGCCATGAAGCTTAAAGATATTATCCATGAATATTTGAGCCACTATGGTGACTATGAATGGGTGTTGAAGAGCACAAAAATGAGCATATTTGGAGAGATGATCGACAACCACCATGATGACTGGCCTATTTCCCTATTTAGGTCAGCCAAAAATGAAGTGCATAGAAATATATCGCCAAATAATAGGGGGAATAGAAAGTGATTGGAGTGTGCCCAGAGATTTGACCCTTTCTCCCTTGTTGTGTTGATAGACCTCGCATTCAGCCACAAAGGTGTGGACGTCATGTTTCATACCTTCCCAGAAAAAAGAACACTTGACCCGTTCATAGTTTTTAGTAAATCCTAAATGCCCTGTTGTGGGTGAGGCATGAAGTTAAGAAAGCACTGGGGGTTTAAGTTGGGATTTCTTTCATAAATATAAATTGTCTTTGTAGCGAAGTTGTTCATTATGCCAAGAATACCCAGGAGAAACTGAAGAATTGTGTTGCAATTGTTGGAGAAGGCTAGAAATTTTGGGGTCTTGCAACCATTCTTGACGAACATCTTGGAGCCAATCTGATTCAATGAAGGAGAGGGAGAAAAGGGACCCATATTCTTCATATTTCCTAGAAAGAGCATCGGCCACTACATTTTCCTTTCCCTTCTTGTAAATGATCTCATAATCATAGACAAATAGCTTGGTCATCCATTTTTGTTGCGCTAGGGATGAAATTCGTTGTTCCAGGAAATACTTGAGACTTTGATGATCAATTTTTATTTGGAATCGTTGACCCAATAAATAAGGACGTCGTAGATCCACAACATGTAGAATTTCTAGCATTTCCTTTTCATAAATGGATTGGCCCAAATGTCTCTCTGAAATTTGTTTGCTAGTGAAGGCCAAGGGCCTGCCATCTTACATGAGGAAGGCTCCAATTCATTTTCCTGAAGCATCACATTCCAATACGAATGTCTTTGTGAAGTCTAGGAGTGTTAGGAAAGGGGTTGAGCACATAGCATATTTTAAGGCTTGGAAGGCCTGATCCTCAGCTGACCACCAAGTGAAAGAATTATTTTTAAGGAGGAAAGTGAGAGGAGTTGTAATCTTTCCATAATTCCAAACAAACTTCCTATAATATCATGTTAAACCAAGAAAACCACACAAGCTCTTAAGAGTTTTAGGGCGAGGCCAATCTTGCATAGATTCAATTTTCTTAGGATTCACTCAGATACCATCCTTTCCAACAATATGACCTAGGTATTCTACTTTGGAGGCACCAAAGGTACATTTAGATTGTTTCAGGAGAAGTTTGTGCTTAGAGTGTATATGGAAAACTGGATTCACATGGGAGAGATGGGATGAACAAGTTTTACTATAGATGAGAATATCATCAAGGAAAACTAAGACAGAATGACGGAGAAAAGGACGAAAGACATGATTCATAAGCCTTTGGAAAGTGGAAGGAGCATTACAAAATCCAAAGGGAATTACCAAGAATTCATAATGACCCTCATGAGTGTGAAATGTCGTCTTTGGAATGTCTTTGTCTTTCATACAGATCTGGTGGTAGCCAGAATGTAGATCCAATTTGGTGAAGTACAAAGCACCACTCAATTCATCCAAGAGGTCATCCATGACTGAAATGGGTAATTTGTCTTTGATTGTGAGTTTGTTAAGGGAAAAAAAATCAAGAAACATGTGCCAAGTACCTTCTTTCTTGAGTACCATAACCATAGGGAAATAATAGGGGCTAGTACTAGGATGTATAACACCAACTTCTAGTAATTCATGAACAATTTTATCAATTTAATTCTTCTGGGAAAAGCGATGACAATAAGGTTGAACATTGGGAGGAATACTACCTGGGATGAGAGGGATGGAATGATCATGGACTCCATGGGAAGGGGAAAATTCTTGGGAGGTGTTAAGAGAAACTTGATGGCGAGAGAGGATAGATTGGAGGTCAGGATTCACAAAAGGTGTCTCAACAACATTAATAGAGTGAAATTGGACTATAATTCATGAATGAACTTTATTGAGGAGATTTTCCATGCGATGGGAACTGATGATCTCAGGGGATCCTATTGTGATGCCTTGGAACTTATATTGTTGTCCCTCTTTATGGAATTGCATGGTTAAGTCCTTAAAATCCATGAGAATGGGGTCTAGAGTGCATAGTCATTCGACACCAAGAATAATGTCACAACCACCCATGTCTATAACAAACATATGGGATTTCAGGTGATATTGACCAATTTGGAGGCGCACATTTTCACATCGTCCCCACATTTCATAGAACCACCATTGGAAATCATGATTTGAAAATTATTGAGGGAACAGATGTAACAATTGAATTCTTGGGAAATGTGGCAATGAATAAAGTTATGGGTGCTACCACTATCCACAAGGATGATGACTTTCCTATTTTTGATGTAACCAATTAATTTGAGAGTCTGGGGAGCATAAAATCCATTGAGGGAATTAAGTGAAATCACTTGGTCAACATCGGGTGGGTCATAGGGTGGGGTGAGGTCAGAGAGTGGTAGTAGTTCCTCCCCAGGTGGAACAACAACAATGTCTTCAGAAATATCCTCAGTCCTAGCCATAAAAAGATTTTGTTCCTTACACTTGTGCCCGAGAAAATATTTTTCATCACAATTATTGTTGGATTACTGAGAGGGGGGGTGAATCAGTAATAGAGAAATAATATCCTTTTTAACCACAAAATGAAAGTGTTATATCATTGTAACACTATCATTCAATAGTTGCAGAGTAAATAAACAATGAAAAAAATGAGAAATCATACACATAAACAGTACACCAGTGTTTTTATGTGGAAACCCAAAGCGAGAGAAAACAACATAATTTTTTTTCTTATATGTATTTAAGAATTACATTCATTAAAAGCACCAACTTCCTTTGTTTTCCAACTGCAACTGGAAGGAGACTCTAACCCCCTAGTTTCTCAGGCTACAACCTGAGGAAATCTCTAACTCCCCAATTCTTTGGCTACAACCAGAAGGAGGCTAAAAACCCCTATGTTCTCCGACTACAACCGAAAGGTGGCTACAACCACCTATACTTTCCCCTTCCAACCGCCTTGACGTAGAAGTAGAATGATGGAACCATTTTCACACTATCACTGTGAGATATACTTTTGTAAACTTGTACCAATCAACCTATACCAAACAACTTGTAACAACCTGTACCAATAACCTGTGCCAACATGTACCTCAACTTGTATCGTAAACAAGTGCATCAACCATGCACCAAACCTGTAAAAATAACTTGTCACAATAACCTTTCCAAACAACCTATCACAACAAATTGTCTCATCAATATTATCAACCAAATCATATCTACTCACCAAGATCAATCACCAAGATAACTCTCAACCATATGCACAATATCACCAAGATGTGCATCAACCAAGCATAACGCAACAACTCATAATCATCACCAAGGTCAATATGTGCTTCTAATAATATACCAAGACAAGTATGCTACATCATCCATAAACAATGTGTCAACAATACTACTAACAAGTTCCTCCAACCATGTGCTAAGTATGTACCAATCATTCATCAACTACTCATCAACTATGACTGATCAATATGTACCAACATCATCAACTATTCACCTCTTGTATGTGCCAACTCATCAACTACTTGTCTCAACCATGTACCTCAACCAAAATCCCTCATCAATTTCATCATCCAAATATGATTTGTAACTCTGTAACAGACTTGGTGTATATGATCACATACCTGCAAAACTTCCTTAACTTTAACAACAAGAGACTAGCATTTTCATCAAACTTTACTTTAGTCTCACATGACTAACTTTGGATTAGTCAAAAACCTTAACTTGCAATAATCATAACTATGTACCTGTAATGAATAAAGATCTGAAAATGGTACACATTGTTCTTCAATGTCTTTTATGCAATTCCTCCAGATTTCACTACTTGGAACCTCTCAGAAAAGGAGTTATAGAAAAAATGGCATACCTTGTTGAATTCTGGCTTATTCTAGAGAGCGAACTTGTAGAGCATGCCTCGCATGGAATATTTTTTGTACAGATATGAAAATTGTACAAATAATACTACAGACTCTAAACTAACCAATACATTTGGTCTTACTAAATTTGGATTTTTTATAAATAAGTTATGACGTTTTTACCTGAAACACCTATTTTAGACTAGTTTCAGGACAAGCCACAAACTCTATTTTTGACGGCGTGTAACTCCAAAAATATAGCGACCCACAAGCTGAAATTTGTATAAAATCTACTTAGATATGTTTCCTCAATGGCCTCCAATTTCAAGGTCTGAGTCATTCTAGAAAAAAAATTATTTTGAAATGGTGACATGACCTATAAATAACATACCTTAGAAAGCATCATCAAAAGAATTTATCCTCCCTTGAATTTTGACCTTCTTTACTTCACCTTCCCTCTGAAATTCAGCTTAGATATCCTTTGGTTACTTCATTCACTTGTATATATTCGATATGCTCAAGTGTGATTAAAAATTAGAGACCCTTGCCTCTTATTTATACTTTCATGTAGCTTCCTCAAGGGGTTACCTTCTAACCATCTTAACCCACTTTCCTTATTTTAGGGCTAACCCACTTCTAACCACTTGTCCACTTAGTAATTTCTCCATTAACTTTATTATTTAAATAATTTATTTTGTATCCACTTTGACTTATAGTACACTCATCACTTCACTTTATTATTTAAATTACCTTCTAACCATATTAACCCACTTTACTTATTTTAGGGCTAACCCACTTCTAACCACTTGTCCACTTAGTAATTTATCCATTAACCTTATTATTTAAATCATTTCTTTTGTATCCACTTTAACTTATAGTACACTCATGAGCCATCACTTCACTTTATTATTTAAATAATTTCTTCTTTGCAACCACTTTGACTACTTTGACCTTTTAGGGCTTCTAGATGACTCATAAGGGTTCTCCAACTTCACATGGCCATAAATCTCTAACCGTGAGGAGTTATGTAACGTTCCACATACCACCGAAAATTTCATGACATGTACTATCCATCCAGAATAGTCTTCTCTTCAAATATATTAAAACTCATACCATTATACATCAAACAAACTTGGGTCCACTATCCAAATCTTTGTGCTACCATAATTTCCTACCGGAATTTCTTCAAGGGTTTACATCAATGAAAACAAACCCAAATAATCAACAATTATAACAAAGACCCTTGAGTTAACGTTCAACCATTTCAACCCTGGTTAATTTCTGGATCTTGAGGGGAGTGGAAGGAGGGGAACAATTTATGGGTTTAGGGCGAGGAGGAAAGGAGGGTTTGCAGTTCTGGGAGGAGACAATCTTTTGGGATTCCTTGGTGCATTGAGTAGCTTCCAACCAATTCTGGGGGCATTCCATGAGAAAATGGGCATAAATTTCATCTTTGAGGACACTTATAAATAATTCCCTAAAGAAAGCATCTGACATGCCCTTCGTTCTGAAAGTCAACTACTCAAATGTGGGAATAAAGTATTCCATTGTCCCAGACTATTTTAACTGGTCAAACAGCCTAAATGGTGGGTGTCAAAGTCAAAGCAGTCATAAATTTCAGCCACAAACTGTGTCCAAGCAAGATACCCTTGGTGTTCCTTTTTTCTCCATTGCCACCATTGCCAATGTTTCAAATCTAGATGGAGTACATAATAACGAAGCTTGGATAAATCGTCAGTAATTCCATGCAAAGAGAAATAATGTTCCATTTGGGTGACCCAGTTGGTGGGATCCATGCCATCAAATTTGTTCACCTCAATCCTAAGAGGGCGGAGGTCTCGATAAAAGTGGCTAGTATGAGGACCTTGGTAATTGGAAGAGTCATGGTCATCCTGACAAGAGGGTTGTTCATAAGAGGAAGGGTTATGGGAATAACCCAGGAAGTGTTCTTTGAGGAATTTTATGTATGACCATTGTTCCTTGAGGATCATAATATCTGAATTGATTGTGCTAAGGTTGGCATTGATAGTCTTGATGTCTTCCTGGTTCTGGTGGTTGTCATCATTCAAGATATTGAGTTCTTGGGCTCTAGTAGCCATTTGGGAAAATGGGAAGGAAAATGGTATAGGGGAAACAAAAGGGTTATTGAGGGGTGGGTGGGACCACTATGTAGAAGGGTGTCAAATGATAGGTACCACTGGGATCAGGGAGAAAAGGGGGATCCAATGGGATAGTGGCCAAATAAGGGTGTTGAGGAAGGGTCAGGTCCACAAAAACAAATTGTGTTAAGAATGATAGGTATCACTGGAATCAGAGTGAAGAGAGGAACCTCGTGGGATAGGTCCCAAATAAGTGTGTCGACGGGACCATTATACTCCTGCAGAGTTATACTCAAGCCTGAATAATATTGGAGTGACAAAATTCTCAAATGCTTAACAAGAAGAAATGTGTAGTAATTTCGCAACCCGAATGCAGAAGACAAAGTTGCACGGCAATAGATCTTGGTTGTTTTTTTTATTTAAGGTTTAGGGTATTCAAGGGTTCTATAGACAAGGGTTTTCCCTGTTCTATAGCCCTCTGATATACGTGAGGGGTCAAAAAATAGTACTCAGCCCAATATCTTAGGGCACCAACTAAGGAGGCTAGACCGTGCCCTTAGCCATACTACCTGACTACCTAGGTACTAGAGAGTATCTTCTCGAGTGTTGTTCTCGGTGAAACTATAGCAGTCATGAGGCTGATCGATTTATCTATGGATGGCTTCAGGAGATCTAGGTCGATCTATATACAAGTGTTGTCTAATGCGTTATCACTCGAAGGGGTACCAAGAGGGGTTACAAGGGTGTCCAACAGATGTGCGCTTAAGTACCACTTGTATTTCTTGTGTGTACGAATCCCCAACCGTAGGTTTATGCACATAACGATAGATCTATGTAGCTTTAAGATGCCAAAATACGACTCTACCCTGAAAAAGATTAACCCACAATTTTCTGTCGAGGAAGGTGCTTTGATACCACTTGTGGTATTCCAGTTATAAAATAGTGTGAAGAACATAAATAATTAGCTAGAAATCGTAGAGAAATAATGATATAACCAGAATTCCTGGGAAACTAGGGTATGAATTTTTTTTAAGATAATCTACATGATCTCATACTTATGCTAAGTTCAAAAATAAGTTATGCTTTCATACTTATGCTAAGTTCAAGAATAAGTTGGGAAGGGTAAATCAAGTCAATTGTCCAATAAAAATATAATTTATTCAATTTAATAGAATCAAAGTAAGTAAATTGTCCAATAAAATTATAATTTATTCAATTTAGTAGAATGAAAATGAAACATTATTTGATCAATCTTATTAGTTCTAAATAAGGTCTTGAAACAAATGGACTACAAAGTTGCTAGCAACATTAAGTATAGAAAAATATTAAACATTTGTTCTTTTAAGTGAAATTGTCAATTAGATTATAAATCAACGAAACACAAATTATAAACAAGATAGCTAGTTTAGAAATAAAATTCAAATGGCTCTCCTTTGGATCCTGCATGAACCTGGAGATAAAACTAACAACAAAGACAATGTCAGGTCTACTATGAGCACCACTCCGTGCCTTACTTTTTCTTGTCGGAAGGGAAGTCCTGCTGGATCACTTCGATTTATCAACCTTGATACTTAAAACTAGACTCTTGGTAGAGCGATCCTTACTTATGATATTCGATTCTATTATTGCATTAAGTATAGAAAAATATTAAACATTTGTTCTTTTAAGTGAAATTGTCAATTAGATTATAAATCAACGAAACACAAATTATAAACAAGATAGCTAGTTTAGAAATAAAATTCTAATTTGATGAAATATAAAAATAAGTTGTTTGTATAGCCAACAAAATCTATTTTCTGATATTTTATCCTTACAAAATTGGCAATACTTTTGTCTAAACTTTGAAATTACATTACATATTTAAATGATTGAATCTACAATGTGGAGATAGTCTAATAGATACAAAATTATAAATTTTCATTATCGAAGTCATAATGTTTCATGGCCCAAGTGCATCAAATTCACCCGTAGTTGAAAAATATTTACAATCTCATAACCTTTTTAATTAGCTCTTTTAAATGTAATTAATTCTAATTTTAATTAAGAAGATTTCGCTTATCTTGTCATCAGGTTTCCGTCTACAGTCTTCTATATGACCTGAGCTGATCGTCGTATCAAGGCGTTGTTTGCTTAGACCTAATTTGATTTTGTTGCATAAAATTTAGAAGGCTCTGCGTTTATAGTGGTAGCCGGTGGATTTGAATTCGAACCATGTCCAGGTAATCTCGACATGCTATCGATTTCCTCCTTGTTAATTTTTTTTTACAAATCTATGCGTTACAAACTCATTTACATGAATTGTAAAAGTTTTCTGTCAGGTTGGTCAAGTAGTCTAAGGTGCCAGACTCAAGTTCTGGTCCTCGTAAGATGGCGTGGGTTCAAATCCCACTTCTGAGACGGGAACGAAGTTATAATTCAACCTTTTGTTATTGTTATTAGGTTTTCATTGCTATTACAAACAGTAATAAAAATGATTACCAAATCTCCTTGAAAATTGCAGACATCGACCAGGGTATTTGGTCTAGTGGTATGATTCTAGCTTAGGGTGCGAGA
>ML859932.1:16530-30173 GCA_009831015.1 Picea engelmannii
TCCTTTATGTTTTTCTTCTAAAGTTATATTAAGAATTCACCCTTTGTTAGGTTCTCTTAGTGTAATGGGTTGTCCTTTCGTTTTCTGTTGTCATCCCAAATTTGATAATTTGTTGAAAAATGATACTTACTTTGCCTTTTTTTTTTGAGAGTACATCACTAATTATTGTTTCAATATTTTTAAGTTAAACTTTGAACCCATTTCCCAATGGTTCCCTTCTCTTGTTTGTCATACCAACCCTTTAAACAAAAACAAGACATGTCCTATGACATAATCTGACCTATGTGTGTCTATTGCTAAATCCTCTTGTGATTTTTAGTCTTTTACTTTTTTGATAGATCCCTTTCTAGTTGTATAGGTCAGGATACAACTTAAAGTTGGGTTGAGGTTACCATGGGGTTTCTTTGATGCAACCAAAAGCAATTACCAAGTGTTAACATAATGGTTAATGAAAGTTTGATCCCAAATATGGTAAAGGAAGTGTTGAGGCACTTCTAGATGACCAATGGGTTAGGTTGACATCTAGAGGTGGATGGTATCCATTCAGGTATGGATTGGTATGCTCAAGTAGTAGTAAGAGGGAATTTAAGAAAAATGTTCTCTAGATAAAGGTCTGTTGACCAAAAGTGTTTTGAGGTCATGAAGAGAAGCTAGATTGGTTGTCTTGTTTCCTTGGGCACTGTTGAAATGGACGATATTGTAAATATGGGTTGTTGAATAATTTTATAGTATTTGAGGCAAGGGTGTTTTCTTTCTAGTTGTTGTGATATGGAAAGGGAAACATAGTTATGAATGTCTGTGAGAATTTCCATGTGAATATCATGTGAATAACTGTAATCTCTCAACAGAGAAGGAAACACGGTGTTGAGTATTCCTATGAGACTTGTCATAAGAATGGTTGTAAGATCTCTAGGATGAAGGATAAGGAAGTTTGAAATGTCCATGTTGGAACAATATTGAAAATTTCTCCATGGGAGCACCAGGGCCAAACACCTGCAATATGACACCATTCAGCTGAGACTGAAGTGCTCAAGTGCCACGCATTAAGACACATGGAGGAAGAGCTCATGAGGACGCTTGAAAAGAGGGCAATACATGCCAAGCAAATAACAAGAAGGGTCATACATAAGTGCCACATTCCTTTTTGGGATTTTGACCGTCAGAAGAATGATAATAAGCCACTCCTCTTTTTCCCCAAAGCCTGAAGGCCTGAAATTGGGGTTCCAACCTTATGAATAAAATGCCGATGAGTTAAACGTTCCATCTGTAAAATGAAAATGCCCTCTATCAAAAAAAAAAAAGGGGGCAGAAGCCAAGCTTTTGAGTATTCATGCACATTGGAAAAGAAATATGGTGCAGACATCACTGTTGTTGTTATTGATGAAAATAGAAAGGATGCAATAGCAAATCATGATGCATGATTATCCAGTATCTGCTGGCATCTGGTTCAAGGTGTTTTTGAAGAATTTGTCTTGATGGAAAGACTTGGTGAAGGCAAGAAACCTATTGTTGTTATTGGATAGGTTGTTGATGAATTGAATCTTGGTTTGTTAGTACTTAGTATGGAATTCATCCACTTAAAACATGTCGATGGAAATTTGCTGGCAGAGTTCATTCCCTGTTGTTATGTCTTCATGGTTCATTTGATTGTTTGATTAAATAATTCCTAAGCCTAATCATGCCATGTCATCATGATTTAAGAGTGTTATTCTCTTTCAAAGACCTAGGAAAACTTGAAACGAACAACAATTACCATTTAAAAGTATCCTTCTAGGATTTTCAGTAGCTAAAGCACCACTATTTTCGGCCTGTTAGCTACCAAAATTGTGGCTTTTTCCAGTGATATACTGCTGTGGAAAAAATTAATTTTCTCAGCCATGGAGAGGCCATTTTACACACTCAAATAGTCTATTGACATATAGAAGTCATAAGATTTCTAATGGCATGTTAAGATATTCATTTGAATCTCGGGAAGGAAGCCAAAAGTGCCCTGCAAGACGATTCTATGTTTTTGTGCAGACATGGCCCATAAATGTAGGAATGCCCTAGATTTTAGTTAAACACTGCCAGTTCATTTCTCATGATTCTTAGTCGGTTTTGGGGTCGATTCTCATCTGTTACATGCTAGAGGCTTAGCTAATTCATTTTTGTAAATTCTCATTATTGAAAATCAACGACTAAACCCTAATTTTAGGGATTTAGTTACACTTTCACTATTTCTGGTTTGGAATCATGAGACACCTGTTCCTTTCTAGAGGAATTTCTTTTGTAATTCAAATCATTTCTCAGTAATTCAAGAAGGGGGAAGAAGAATTATATATGGTATATCTCTTGGATGAGAAAGGGGGGAACAAGCCGAGAGCCTTTTGGGGGTTGGGTTTGTAATGCCATTTCTTTCAGCAAATATAGAACATAATGCTAAGAGATTCTATACCTCGTCACTGCATAATTTTTTTTTTTCCTATATTGTTTTTTAAGGTTTACATTCATTCTTTCTTCCTTATTTACATATTCAACTTGTAATGTCTCTAATTCAGTAATACCTCTGCTATAGTCATTTATTGGGTAGCCTGCTAGGTTCAACTTTTTGTCTGTTTATGCTGTGAGAAAAGCAAGACCCATAGCTTGACTGTTTCTGCCTAGAATATAAGTTATATATATACATGTTTTTCTTTCAAAGCTATTTTTCATTCCTCTATTGAAATGAAGACTAGAATTATCGGAATTAGATGCCTAACTCTTTGTTTTAGTCTCCTTCATCCCCTATCTTCTATCCATCTTCCTTATTTTAATTAAATTAGGAAAACAAGGTCATGCCTTTTCGTTTCTAATCTATAAATGAGTGAAAGGCATGTTTCAAACCTGGTTCTAGAAGCCTCATATGACTGATCAATCGAAAAATTATTATTTCATTTAAAATTTTCTAAGGCTTGGCTCTATTACAACCTAGAGTCAACTCTTGCGACAAAATTTTATGGCGCCATTGTCAGGGACGGAGAAACAAAGTTATCTTCCCTGGGATACGAAAAAAACTTTAGACCTATTCTTTGATGGTGAATAAGGGATAAGAATTCAATTGGCTGTGATCATTCACCTGGCGACTCCTTGGTTCGAAGACTCTACATGATTCACTGGAGACTCCACTAGTCTCAAAATGTCGAATTCGTTCGTTGTTCAAAGTGCTGCGAGTTTTTCTCCTCTAGACTTTACAAATGTTTATGGTTTTCCAAACACTGTTCCAGACATTAAAATTTGGGAAGACGTCCTTCCTAAATTTGGAGGATATGCAGACAACAATCCTACTCAACACTTGTTTGAATTCCACAAGCTCATGGATGAATTAAATATACATCATGAAGATGTCCTCATAAAGTTGTTTATGTTTTCATTGGAAAGAGATGCTAGAATCTAGTATAAATATTTACCCCATTCTAGTATTCCTTCGTTGAAAGAGTTTCACACAATTTTTCATTGACATTGTAGGAGGATATATTCAGGTGAAATCTTTTTTGAAGATTGCTGCAATATAGAATTCATAAGAAAAAATGATCAAACAAATCCTCTTGAAGAGGAGGAAGGAATAACAAAGATTTCTCAAGTCGATGAAGATAATAAGTATGAAGAAGAGTTGGCTGATAAAGAAGCTGATCATATTCAAGAAGAAGATCAAACCAAACTCCATGAAGATGAAGCAAAAAGGTCAGAAGGCCTTCAAACTGATCACAACCAGATTTTCTGCAGCAATGAGGAGGAAAACACTTTTTCAAATGAAGATCTAGATTCAAGCTCATTCATATATAACTCTATTTTTAATTCTATTGTTCAAGATAAATACATTCATAACGAGTTTTTTAATATTAATGATGTTGAAAATGGTTTAATTATACAACACGATGATGGAATTGTTGGTCTAAATATTCATGAAGACCAACAACTTATGGAAGGTCATATACAATCATTGTTTGTTGATATAGAACATAGTCATTTTTCTATGGCAGAATCCTTTACTTATCAGTTTCATGATCAAGTAAAGGCCCTAAAATATGACGAATTGTATGTCGCCAAAAATGCATTTCATGAAGAGTTTCAGGAGGAGTGTAATCATCTAAATGTAATAGAGATTTCAGGTATGATCACTATTGTAAATCCTCATGAAAATCAGTCTGTGGATATTCAACCATCTTTGCTAGATCCTCACAAAACAAAAATCTCTGAAAGTTAATGTTCTAGAATGTGCTATGAGCATCCTATTTATGATGAGTATCCAAAAAAGTGACAATAACATATTTATTTTTCATCACACACGGAAATTTATGACAATCCTCCTTTGTTTGATAAATATGATGAAAGTGTTTCTAAAGATGATGAGAAACAAGAAACTTTAGTTCAACAAGAAAGCAATCGGCAACATCATGAAATAATCAACCTATCTATGACAACTATCAAGAAGATATTTGGACAGAAGATGAAGGAGATAAGCATGGGTTATTGAAACAATTGATCTCTCCTCTCTATTTAGCAACTATTGAGCAACAAACCAATAAGTTTCAATGCAACATTTTTGCACCAAAAGAAGAAAAAATTAGCAGTGCACAAAGGAATTTCATACAACCTGCCTAGCGAGAGGAAGTATGGATTAACTGCAAAAGAGGTATATCTCTACCCTTCTATGATCCAGTAGCAGTTTATATGGAGTCAAAATGGGGCATTGAATTTTTTATTTCCAACTTCTTGAAGTCTAAATTTCAAAACTGTAAGTGCCTACCCCCAGGGTATGTTTTAAAAGTTGCAGCTGCTCCTGTCATTTTTGTGCTCAAAGATGGAATCATAATTAAGTTTGTTAGTTGGAAATTCACTTGGTTGATTTGGAAAATTTCCTATACTTGAACAAAGTAGTGATATCAGTTAGATTAGGTGATGTATATAAATAAGCTTGATTTTGAGCATTAGAGTACAACGATGGTTTTCAGTATGTTTCTAGTTCAGTTTAGAATCCAGTATGGTTTTGTTTTAAACCATTACGAATCCATATCCCAATGAATGCATAAGAGGTTTTCTGTTTCGAAAAGGCGCAAGTAAAGTGACAGGGTTCAGAGTTTGATAAGGATGATTTCAGGTCACCTAATGGATAAAGGCACGTGGTCTACTGTTCTTGGTGCTTTATAGGAAAGAACCATCCATAGATGGATCCTATGTTGGAACAATATTGAAAATTTCTCCACAGGAGACCCAGGGCCAAACACCCACAATATGACACCAGTTGGTTGAGACCAAAGTTCTCAAGCACCACACATTAAGCCACATGGACAAAGAGCTCACAAGGAAGCCTGAAAAGAGTGTAATATGTGCCAAGAAAATTGCAAGAAGGGTCATACATAAGCACCATGTTCATTTTCAGGATTTTGACCATTAGAAGAATGTTATTAAGCCACTCCTCTTTTTCCCTGAAGATCGAAGGCCCGAAATCAGGGTTCTAGGCTTATGCATAAAATGCTAATGAGTTAAATGTCCTAGTTGTAAAATGAAAACACCCTCTGTCAAAAAAAAAAGGGGTGGAAGTCAAGATTTTGAGTATTCGTTCGCATTGGAAAAGAAATATGGTGCAGACATCACTGTCGTTGTTATTGATGAAAATAGAAAGGATGCAATAACAGATCATGATGCATGCTTATCTAGTATCCGTTAGCATCTGGTTCAAGGTGGTTTTGAGGAGTTTGACTTGATGGAAAGACTTGGTGAAGGAAAGAAGCCTACTGTTGTTATTGGAGAGGTTGCTAATGAATTGAATCTTGGTTTGGTAGTACTTAGTATGGAATCCATCCACTTAAAACATGTCGATGGGAATTTTCTATAAGAGTTCATTCCCTATTGTTATGTCTTCATGGTTCATTTGATTGTTTGATTAAATAATTCCTAAACCTAATCATGCCATGTCATCATGATTTAAGAGTGGTATTCTCTATCAAACACCTAGGAAAACTTGAGACAAACAACAATTACCCTTTAAAAATATCGTTCCAGGATTTTTGGTAGCTAAAGCACTCCTGTTTTCGGCCTGTTAGCTACCAAAATTGCAGGTTTTTCCAGTGATAAATTGCCTTGGAAAAACTTAATTTTCTCAGTCGTGGAGAGGTCATTTTACATGCTCAAATAGTCGATTGACATCTAGAAGTCATAATATTTCCAATGGTACCTTCATATATGCATTTGGATCTTGATAAGGCAGCCAAAAGTTCCCCGCAATACTATGTTTCGTTTTTGCGCAGACATGGCCCATAAATGTAGGAATGCGCCTAGATTTTAGTTAAACACTGCCAGTTCATTTCTCATGATTCTTGGTTGATTTTAGGGTCGATTCTTATCTATTACATGATAGAGGATTATATTTTTCCTTATTGTAAATGCTCATGATTGAAAATCAACCACTAAACCCTAATTTTAGGGATTTAGTTACACTTTCACTATTTTTGGTTTGGAAGCATGAGACACTTGTTCCTTTCTGGAGGAATTTCTTTTGTAATTCGAATCATTTCTCAGTAATTTGAGAAGGGGAAGAATACTTATATATGGTATATCTCTTGGATGAGAAAGGGGGGAACAACCTGAGAGCATTTTGGGGGCTATGTTTGTAATGCCATTTCTTTCAACAAATATAAAACATAATGCTAAGAGATTTTATACCTCGTTAGTGTGTAATTCTATCTTTTCCTGTATTGTTTTCTCATGTTTAAATTCATTCTTTCTTCCTTCTTTACATATTCATCTTTTAATGGCTCTAATTCAATAATACCTCTCCTATAGTCATTTATTGGGTAGCTTGTTAAGTTCAGCTTTTCCTCTATTTATGCTGTGAGAAAAATAAGACCTGTAGCTTGGTTGTTTCTGCCTAGATTACAAGTTATATATATAGATGTTTGTCTTTCAAATTTATTTTTCATTCCTCTATTGAAATGAAGACTAGACTTATCGGAATTAGATACCTAAATCTTTGTTTCAGTCTCCTTCATCCCCTATCTTCTATCCATCTTCCTTATTTTAATTAAATTAGGCAAACGAGGTCATGCCTTTTCATTTATGATCTATAAATGAGTGAAAGGCATGTTTCAGACCTAGTTCTAGAAGCCTCATATGACTAATCAATCGACAAATTATTATTTCATTTAAAATGTGCTAAGGCTTGGCTTTATTACAACCTAGAGTCAACTCTTGTGACAATAGTCCATATGTGTGAATGCCATGGAAAAAGGTCCAAGTAGTGAACTTGCATGCTTAATATTTATCTATGTTTGTATATGCTTAAGTGCATGAATTGAATGCATTATAAGGTTTCCTTGTATGAAGGCTGATATTAAGACCAAGTAGGTTTGAATGAATGATATAAATTGTGAAATTGATGCACATGTATGATGTATGATGTATGAGTATATGTATACTAAAGGCAAGATCTGATTGCATGGATAAGTGAAATGTAAGGCAATAATTTCACTTTCTAGGATAGAATAAATACCATGGATGCATGGGTGACTCTATTTTGAAGAGTCATGACTACTTTGTTTTGAATAATAGCTTGCGGGGGGTGCATGCCATCTCTTCAGGAAAATCTAGTACAAATGGATGAAAGACAAAATGAACAATGATGCTCTGTTTTCATGATAAAAGGCGATGTGATTATGCTTTTAAAGACTGCATGTAAATGATTGTGAACAATCATGAACAAACTATTTTCAATAAACACATAAATAAAACTATAAAGTGTGCCTATGGTGGACACACACTGCATGCTAAAGAATGTGATTAAAGCAAAGTGTAAATGGAAATTAATGGAATAAATGTGCATATGTAAATGCACAATCTGTATGCATAATAGAAATGCATGCTGATAATTTTTTATGAAATATTGGGTAATAATATGAAATGACAAAGTTGAGGATGACTCGAGGTTTAGGTCATTTAATATAGTGATGGTTATGAAATGAGGAAGTTGCATGCTAAATAAGTCCCCTATGAAGAAACTATGTAAAGACTCTATCAGAAGAACAGAGTCACAACCTTAATGATTGTTGAGAATTGGGTAGTGGGTTGCAAGCCTATATATATATATATATATATATATATATATATATAAGAGTTTTGGATTACATTCTAAAACATAATGCATGAATGGAGGACTAACAAATGAATGCTGGCCATTTTGATGACTAAATGGTAATTTACAGAATGCACAGGTTCATAATTCATTGTGAAAAAAAAGCTTGTTGTTGTACCATGTTAATTTATCCAAGAAGGTTAAGGTGAAACTAACCAAGTCTGCTCAAGGAAAATAGCAGGAAGATGCCAACAGGGAGTAAATTTTAGAAGCAAAGAAGGAGAAAAGGAGGAACACTTTTCTCACTTTAAAACTATGAATTGATTAACATAGTTGTAAGCCTTAAAAGAACAATTGTGGAAACAAGTACATCCAACGAAAGGAAAATGAAAAAAACATGTATAAACTTGGTTAAAGCCATGAATGTGTAAAGGCCGTGAGGCCTTGGGAAAAATTCAATTAAGTTGAAAAGTCTAGACCATGTAGAAGGAGTTGGAAAAGAGGGAAGAGTCCCTTAACTCTTTTCCTTGCTATGTATTGTGTTTATTTGGGATGAAAAGATGATATGTTTTTGTGCGTGAGTGTTTTATCATGAGAATGGTGATCACTATGTGTTGACAGACGAAAATGAATGCTCATCAACTGGAGGAGTGGATCCGGTCCGGGGTTGTCTAAATAACCCAATCCATTTGGGATGATCCACCCTGACGGGTTTAGCGGCTCCGTTGGCCGATCTAAGTCCTAAGAAAATGAAAGAAAACTAAAACTAAAGGAACTAATCTAAATGAGAAAAAGCAACTACAACAAACTATATACAAATCTGAAGCATATATACAATTTACTAACTAATATTATACAATAATAATTCTATGAAATCAAATTTTCAGCTATCAACATAATTAAATCTTAATTATAGATGTACAGTATTTACAAAATACAAATTTTAATCAAAACTTGCAAAAATCATTTGTAAAATAACAACGAAGCTATTGTTTTTGATTTTTATAATTTTTATGAGAAAGGAATGAAATGAAAACTATCTAAAGCTGAGCAATTAAAATAATAATCCTAACTATAAATCTGAACTATATATCTAACTAAATTACTGAGAATTCTCGAATTTATTAACTATTAAATTGCAAATAAAGAACTAACCTGAAGTAACGCTTCCTATTTGTCTTGTGCATAGTATTCGATTTAGTTGTTCAATGGGAGAAAACCCGCACCAGATTCTCCACAAGCTTCTCATAAACAAGAAGCAATAGTGCTCTTTGAATATAAATGACAGAAAAAACAAGACATAAAATGACAACAATTTTATAATTTACAAATAATCACAATTAGATAAATCCCTGTGTGAAGGTTTGTACAGAACAGTTCATTTAATGAAGAAGATAAACCTTTACTCATAAAATTGAAACAGAGTGATTGTTGTACTAAAAATGAGATACATGAGATATGGACAGAATTTAAATCACAACGCATTAACCTGTAATAAGTCTTGATATCTAAAGTAGTCAATGACTTGATCACAAATTAAAATGCACAAAACTTGAATGAAAGTATGATAAATTGAAAGCTAAAGATGTTACAAAAGATTCACTTTTATTTGAGTCTGTATCATCATAAATCCATAGTCTTTGTTCTCCCAACAATGATCCGTTCATCACAAAAATAAATGAGTATATAAAGGCCACAGGGTAAAACATCCATGTGGGAATGATCAAAAACAGTTTACAAAAAATCTGGGAACAATCTCCCAAGTCTTTATTTCTGCCTATGACTAACAACTTAAAACAAAACTATATCACAAAAATCATGTTCTAAACTGTCACAGCATGTCCAATTTTCCATTGAAATTCGTAGGTACCTGTAGGTTGACAAGAATAAACAAGTTTAGATAATGTTTTATTTGTAAAATTAACAAAAATCTAAATTTTAAGACTAGCTATAGAATCTCACGATTCTGTAGCTGGTCTTATTTGCAAAAATAACCGTTTTAAATCAATCCAAACGATAACAGAAATATATTCGACCTATTAAACAAATATTTAATTACTAATTTAAAACAAATCAAATCATTCACGCCAAAACAAACCAAAACGTTTATGCAAAATCTGAACAAACGAAATCGTAATTGAATCCATTTTAATCGAAACACACTATAAACGAATATCAAACAAATCTTTGGTACGATTTCAATATAGATACAATATGTCAATCCAACACTTAACATAATCATTTTTAAATCCAAAACTAACAGAGTTGTTTTTTTGAATCAATAGATTACATTGTATTTATCAAACCAATCTTTGATATTAATGCATCACATACACAAAAGATTATGCTAATTCAAACATTAGAATTGTTTCTGGATCAAACCAAACAGAAATAAATCGAACTAACTCAGGGCCGACACGATCGTTATACTAATTCAAGAGCAATCAAATCGTGTTAAATCGGTTCAATCAAAACATAGCTATATGATTTTAGTAAACAAATCTACAATGCAAACATAATTCAAAATGAAATCAAAATAACATAATCATTTTTAAATCTATTTAAACAAACAGAACTAAATGGGAGCGAACACAATCGGCTAACCAAATCATTCTAAATCGATGTTGAAATACATACCTGGGCTGTAGAAAAATGATTCGGTCAGGATAACTTTGAGTTGACAAACGTCGTAGTTGCCTCAACATTTCTGAAGACAATTGAACCTGTAGTCTTTTACTTCTTCTTGTTGGCTTGTAGCCTGTCTTTCTCCTTTGACAACATAGTAACTCATTCCTCTAATGATTTAATTTTAGATTTCAATAGGGGAACATCGGTGTAATAACGTTCAAGCCAGGAATTTCATTGAGTACATGGTGATTGATCAGGCCTTGGAATTACAGGCGAGGGCTCTTTCAAGTTATCAGGGTTCCACTGTGAAGCTTAATTCCTGGGAAGTTAGGGTCATTCTTGAGGCACGAAGGTAGGTTGGAAACATAGTCATAGGTTTCCACAGAATAGAGACCATGAGAGTAAGGGTATTCCTCAGCCAAGAAGCGTTCAATCTCAAAATCCGAATCCTCGCTCAAAACAATAGGCTTCTGGTCAATGTTTTGTTTGGGCTTGTTCCGGGCACATCTAGATATCCATCGTGCATTCTTCTTTCCCCTACTGTTGACACCAATATCACCTTTGCCTTTCTTCTTTATAGACCTCTTTATGGTCTTAGTATTGTCTTTAGCACACGGGTCGACCATGGTATCGGTTAGGTCAAAGTTGGGGCAGTTCGAGGGTTTGACAAGGGGTAGAAGGGTAGGAGGTGGCACGGCTGGCCCAACCAGGGTTTCAGTGACCACAACCTTGTCCACTTGAACAGAATCAGGAGTGGCAAAGCCATTTCTTAATAGGAAGGCTTGCCAACAGTCACCACTAAGCTTCAAATGATGAACGATAATGATTTTGATCAAGCAGTGATGGAAAAGGCTACTATCGGCCTTCTCATGCTTAAATCATTTGGACATTTTGTACAGACTGCATAGGAGGTAGTGAGGCATGTTCAGAGGGTATTCTATGAAATTCATTAGCAACTGAAGATGGTAAAGGAACAATAGACCATAACGACCTTTGCAAGTCACGAATTGCTTAACAATGGCTAAAATATCATGCCATCTGGACTTGAGGGTAGTGACAGGCATACCTCTATCACAACTAGCAATCTTCCTCGATGTGAATAGGAGTGGCCATGACACCTCGTCCACTTTTGAATTCTTAAACCACCTCTGCTCTTTAGCTGGTAATCATGTAGCCAAGCTGAGGAATTCCTCATTTAGCTCGAGTTGGATATCTTCGACCTTAGCCCTGCATCCGTCGAATGTGAGGGTGAACTGTTGGGTGACCGTAAGGTTGAAACCCTCAAATTTATGGATAAAAACTAGCTAGCCACTATTCTCCAGGTCTTCACGAGCATTGTCAAATAGCATGAGTGTTTGGCTACCATTAGGTTCTATGCGCACCATAGGTGTCATAGGGGAGAGCACACAGTGAGCTGGATAAATGGACAGGGGTTTGGACAGGGTATACGCAGGATCGAAAGCTCAGAGATTCCCCCAAAACCAACAGAGGTAACCCGAGATACAAGGAAGGCATTAATGCCTAAGTGTGTTAGGGTGGTGGAACGAAACAATCCCATGAAAAACATTCATATTGAATGTACAATCGACGTCGCTATGGTGATTCACTATTGGTGTGTGTTAAAAACAATGCCAATCAAACAACTATTGAAAACTGTGATAAGTCAACCCGAATATTTGCACAACAATAGTGTTTGCACGATTTAAAACCAAAACAATGTGTCGAATATAGCACCAAGGATTCGATCATAAAATGTATGCTTTGTATGAAACCATTGCACTAAGGGTCTAATCACAATGTAAATGCGTTGTTATGAAACCATTGAATTCGATCAAAAACAATAGAACATCGAACCACCATCGAATCAAGGACTCAATCACAACCATTAGAATACCATCACAATCTTATAAAAATGAAGTCATATTAACAACAAAAAAAATGCCAAATGAGTGAAGGTTTTGGTGTCTTGCCAACTGTGTGACCATAATTTAATTGGAAATGCAATGAACACATAGACAAGAGTAACCATAATAATCCAGTGGCGATTTTAATGCCATCGACATGACTTTGAACTTAAACTTTTCACGCTTGCAGTCGTGAAAATGAGAACAGAAGGCAGGTGTGCAAATGCACAAGATAATAGTGTTGTTTTATTCAAAAGATTGCGATGAGAATCAAGGGTTCCAAAACACTTGTGTAGGCAGCTTATAAAGATAGGATAAAAATGTGAAATGGCTGCCAACACTATGTGATTGTAGAGACAACTAGAGATTTGATTATGTTTGCACTCATGAAAAAATTGAGGGTAATGTGATATAGTGCATATAGATATTTTGGAGAATATTTGAAAATGTTTTACTGATTTAAACACATGCATTTCAATTAACATGACAGCTGACAAAACTTTGAATTTGATAATTCATGTTTTGTGTAGGAAATGATTGGAGCTGATGGGAAAGGACAATTGCCAATGGTAGAAAACCTATGGTAAAGGATAAATGCAAGAATGTTTTTATTAAAATATTGTTGAAGGGACTTTGGGAGCCCATGAAGCACCACTGATGAGGTAACATCAGAGAGGGTGCTAGCATCCAGAACATGTATAAAATATCTCATGCTCATGTGACATGGGAATGGAAATGGATTTGGTAAGAATACCTTCTAAAATGTTTTCATTATCTTAATGATGTGCAAACAATTTTGAGTAACTGTTGTACACCATTGATAGCCAAGTATGGTGTGATTCACAAAAGGAGAATTTGAATAATAGAAAGAAGAAATATCTATCAGTCAAGGATGATTAAAATCCTTGCAATAAAACTCATGAACCAATAGTTCCATGGGTACATTGAACAATCAAAAGTGATCGGGAACAAAAGTGCTCATAAGAATCACATTGAAATTAATGCATTGAGGAAATGCATGTTTG
>WSFP011407906.1:0-25162 GCA_009831015.1 Picea engelmannii
CACTAAGGGTCTAATCACAATGTTAATGTGTTGTTATGAAAACATTGAATTCGATCAAAAACAATAGAACATCGAACCACCATCAAATCAAGGACTCAATCACAATCATTAGAATACCATCACAATCTTATAAAATGAAGTGATATTAACAACAACAAAAATGCCAAATGAGTAAAGGTTTTGGTGTCTTGCCAACTGTGTGAACATAATTGAATTGGAAATGAAATGAACACATAGACAAGAGTAACCATTATGATCCAGCGACGATTTTAATGCCATTGACATGACTTCAAACTCAAGGTTTTCATGCTCACAATCGTGAAAATGAGAACAAAAGGTAGGTGTACGAATGTGCAAAATGATCATGTCATTTTGTTCAAAATATTGCAACGAGAATTAAGGGTTCCAAAACAATTGAGTAGGCAGCTTATAAGGATAGGGTAAAAATGAAAAATGGCTGCCAACAATGGAAACACACTAGTAGAAGCAGTTATCTCTACCAAAAGAACAAATTCAGATTATGATAATGAGAAAAATTCTAACTCAAAAACAACCACCAGAAAATTGTTTAAACATCATCATTAATCAAATATTCCAGTAGTGCTTAAAGGATGAAAAATGATAACAGTTTTAAGACAAGCGAGCCACGATCTTAAATATAAAATCCCCAATACTGTTGACAGAGTCACTGCTGTCAGCAGGCATCCATAGCCTTGACAGGGTTGCCATTTAACCCACTCTGATATCCATATCCTGCCAAGAAGTTCCAGATCAAAATAAAGGACATTTTAAGGTCAAGAGATTTCATATTTGTGAATTTTCATATACCTGACATTGCTTTGCTTCCAGCAGGCCTGTTCAGTACCCCGGTGAAGTTGTCTTGGCGTCATGCATGTATTTACCCGTTGCCAGCAGACCTATTCAGCATCCCGATGGGTTTACAAGCACTTCCCACAACTCTTTTAATATTTAGTTTTTTTTAAATATATAATCGATCCGGGTGACACTGAAAATTATGATATTTTAAACATATTTTTACAGACCTTGAAATAATTTTTTTAAAACTGTCCTTTATCAAGATTCAGAGATGGTTTGTTTACAAAACCAACCTTCTAAGGAAGGGAGACATCTTCTGAGTTATTCCCTTAAGGAACAGGGACAACGTAAAAATATAATGGATGATCGTGACCGGCTTTACTCATAGATCGAAATCAGTTAACTTCTTTCAAACAACAGTCTTTGCCCAATACAGATGTAAATTTCAGAAGTATATCACAATTGATGTTTAGACAATTTTTCAGCAGTCATTTCAGTGAATTTTTTTTCTGTTTTCTTTGTCTGAATAGTCCAAAATGCAGGTATTTGTATTTTCAAAAACAAAAATTGATAAGCACAAGGGAAAAATCAAAACCAAAATAGTAAAAGAAAAGAACAAAAGAAAAATATTTACATAGTATACAAAGGGTTTTCATCAAGCGAAATATCTTTTCAGAGCTTGGCCATTCACCGAATAGGTGTCTAGCTGTCCCTCTAAACTCTGTAATTAGAAAGAGCTGGGGCCCAATTTCTCAGCAATTAAAAATGGCCCAAGCCATAAGTTCTGAAACTTGGTGTGCTCTCCCTTTCCCTCATGCGGTTTGTCCCATTTCAAGGCAAGGTCACCTACTTCGAAATTCCTATCAGAGGCAGAGTTAGAATAAAACCATCTTTTGACCACTGGTTGATGCTGATCTAACTTACGTTTAGCTTGAGCTCTTACCTCTTCTAGTTTCATTAAAGCGTTAATTCAATTTTCCAAAGGGGGACAATCTTCCTCTTGTATTTTATGTGATAGTTGTAGTGAGGGAAGAAGAATATGTGGTGGCAGAATTGCTTCTCTTCCATAGACAAGAAAGAAGGGAGAGTTACCTACAACAGTCTTTGGTGTTACCCTATCATCCCAGATTGCGTTTAACAGTGCATTATGCCATTTTTTGTGATTCTCAGATACCATTCTCTTGATGATTTTAATCAGATTCGTATTTGTTGATTCTGCCAATCCATTAACCTGGGGGTAGTAGTGGGAAGAATACTTCAATTTAATTCCTTTTTCTAGAGAGAACTCGCTCATTTCAAGAGACAAAAAATAAGAAGCGTTATCGAATACTAAACAGTCAGGGATACCAAAACGAGTAATGATATTTGAATTTAAAAAGGCAATTACCTGACTAGTATTCACAGTTCTTAATGCGGCAACTTCATACCACCTGGTGAAGTAATCTATGGTTGTTATGATAAACTTATGCTGCTGTGAGGATGGAGGGTTGATTGGACCTATAATATTAAGGCCCCACTGCAGAAAAGGGGAGTCTACTGAAATAGACTGCAAAAGAAAGGTTGGTTTTTGTAACCACCCTAATGTTTTTTGACAAATAATACACTTGTGGCACAAGGCATGGGTGTCTCTAAAAAGTGTGGGCCAGTAATAACTAGCTCTCAAAACTTTATGGGCAGTGGTGTCACCACCAAAATGCCCACCAGCTTCTCCTACGTGCAATTTTAGTAAGACTTTTTCTGCTTCGTCTTTCTCAAGACAATGCATTAGTACTCCATCAAAACTTTGATGAAACAAAATACCATTAATCAAATGAAAGGAGGCAGATTTTAATATTAACGCTCTTCTTTTATTGGGATCCAGGTGACGGGGGGCTGACCCATGTTCAAGACAGAATTTTATATCATCATACCACATACTGATAGAGTTTTGTGCACAACAGATTGCATTTTGATTTTGCTGCCCTAGGTTTGACATATTGTTTTCGTCTTGCTGTCCTGCTGCTGAGTTAGCAACTAACTTGCACATCCCTTGGCCTCTCACTATTTGAGCTGGGGTGATTTCTATGTCATACTCCTATAAGGAAGTGACCCAGTTTGCTCTCTTTTCGCCTAGTTCTTTCTGCACTAACAGATTCCTGACGGCTGGGTAAGGGACGATAACTTTGGTCCTAGATTTCAAAAGATAGGATCGGAAGTTCTTAACTACTTTGAAAACAGCGTAGGCTTTCTAATATACCGCTGGGTAATTAAGTTCCGTACCTTTGAAAGCAGAGCTCATAAAGACAATGGGTACTTCATTGTTTTCAGCATTCTTTTGAGTTAGGACAGTAGCGTAGGAGCGGTCAAAAGCAAATGTATAAAGCATGAAGTCTTGCGAAAATTCGGGGCTCATGAGAGAAGGAGCGTCTATTATGACCTTTTTTATTGAATTGAAAGCTAGATTTTCTAAGGGTCCATAATGATATTGTGCGTCTTTCTTAATTAAATTCTGTAACGGTCTCACCATCTCAGAGAAACTGGGAACGAATCTCCTGACGAAGTTTATCTGTCCTAAGAAAGACTGCATAGACTTTTTGGATGAGGGAGGTGGAAGTTTTGAGATGACTTGAGTCCTTTCAAGGTTGATAATCATCCCTTTGCTTGACACAATGAATCCTAAGAGTTTACCTTGTTCTACTGCGAAGATAGATTTTTTAGGATTTAAGGAAATGTTGTATTTACGACATCGTTGTAGAACGACTCTTAAATGAGCTAGATGATCAGTTTTGTTTTTGGAAAATACAGTAACATCATCTAAGTAAACTACGATGGATTGATTGATTAAGCCTCAGAAATCGATGTCCATCTCTCTTTGGAAAGTGGCACTAGCATTAATCAATCCAAAGGGCATTTTCCTATAAGCGTAGGTGTCCCATGGAGTGCGGAAGGTAGTCTTAAGTTGGTTTGGAGGAGACATTAGGACTTGGTTGTACCCTGAAAAACCATCCAATAAGGATAGTTTCTCAGAACCAGATACATGTTGAAGGATCTGTTCCATGGGTGGGATAGGGTAGTTGTCTTTATCAGACGCTCTATTAAGGCTTCAGAAATCGACGCATAGTCAGACTTCCCCACTTTTCTTCTGGACAGGGACAAGGTTAGAAACCCATTGCGTGTGCCTAACTGGAAAAATTATCTTAGCGTTGAGGAGTTTATTTAATTCTTTTTTGACGGTCGCTTCAAGTTTAGGGTGCATTTTTCTTAATTTTTTTTGAAAGGGCAAGGTTTGGGGTTTCATAGGAATGATGTGTTGTATGATATTAGGGTCAAAAGTTTTAAGGTCATCATACGTCCACGCAAAAACATCTTTAAATTCCTTAAACAATTTAATAAATGTGGATTTTTCTTGTTCAGAACACCCCACCCCTAAATTAATGCACTGTGGATTGTCATCAGTTCCCAAGTTTACTTTTTCATACAATAACGAGGAACTATTGGTTTTATAGTTGATCGATTTTTTGAATTTATCTTGAAGATGGTAAAATTTCTCTAATCTAACTACAGATTTTGGGATTGAATTTACCATGTCCGATGAAGATTCAAGAGATCTCAGATCTGGTATTATTGTGAAATCATGCAAATTGTTGTCATGAGTGCATTCGTCAATCACCGCGCCTTGGAAAGTTTCTTCCATATGCAGGAAGCTAATGATCTGCTGATCATCGTCGAAGACTCTCTAGTTCATGAAGTTGTCGGGAACGGATGGCCTGAACAACAATTCAACGAAGAATGCATTCAAGGACAAGCCTTCTACAGGAAAGAGTTTGGAAGCTATGTTAGCTAATAGATCAGCTTCAGAATAATTCAATATAGGAATATAATTTATATTAAAAGCAGAAAACTTATTCATTAAATTCCATACCTTGGATTGGTAGCTTTTAAGATGCGGAGATAGACAGTGGATAGAATCTCTTACCTGTTTAACCATGATTTCGGAGTCGCCAAAGATAGTCAAATTTTGAATGTTCATATCTAAAGCTTTTCTGAGGCCCTACAGTAAAGCCTCATATTCCGATATGTTATTAGTACATTCAAATTCTAGTATACATGAAATCAAGGTTTTGTTACTTGCTGGATCAATAATAACGCAGCCTGCACCTGCTCCTTCTTTGGACTTTGACCCGTCAAAATAAAGAGACCAAATTTGATTTTTATCAGGTGTATGAGACCATTGTGTAGAAGCTGTTGGCTGCACATATGCTACAATCTCGGAATGTTATTCTGGGTTGGTGATAGTTGAAGTCTCAACCATGAAATTGTTGAAAAAGGTATCCATCCCTTGTATTTCAGGTGAATCAACATAAGGTGTAAATGGCTCATTGGGATCATTTAAATCACTGACTGTGAGCTTTAGGTAGCGTTCACAATTTACCTTGATCTTGTTGGGCTTGTCGTTCTCGGGCAACCACAGGTGAGACCAATCCGTCGCGAAGTAGCCATGTAGCTTCTCTAACTAGTCCCTGCTTAAAAACATGCCATACACTTCTAGAATATCCACAAAAATAATATCAATTACTTGATGAACTTTGGGGTTAAACGATAATCTTATAAGAACATTCCTTAATTCGCCTATGACTTTAACACTAGTTCGATCAAGATGGATGATTTTTAAAGTGAATGGTTCAAATTCAACATTAATGTTCTGACACACAGACCATGACATTACATTGGATGACTCTCTTGAATCTACCATACAATTGTGCACGTTTCTATTAAAGATTTCGAAAGTTAACAAAAATGGAGGTACATTTATGCGAGTACTAAGTGTGGAAGCTTGTGGCTTTTTACTCGCAGTTTCTAAAGCTAATTTATCTACATTTGTTACATTATTTACAGGAAGGCTTCCTTTATCGTGAGGATTAGGATTATTCTTAGAGGAAGTCTTCTGAGGAACTTTGTGCTGAACAACCTTGTTACTGCTTGAAGTACCATTTTTGCTATTCTCTGCGATATTCTGTAACATTTTTTGCAACAGAAATGGAAATTTTAATAATTCATAAACTGAAATGTTAGCCCTTAACTTTTTTAGATATTCAACTAAATCATAATCTAAGTTGGGGTTTACATGACTCTATTTATTCTTAGCTGGTTTAGATTGCTTCGGGGGTAAAGTCGTAGTGTTTTTGGAAAAAGGTTTGTTTGCTATCTTACTCCTAGTTTTGTAGGGATGTGCTGTCTCGAATTTAGCTTGAAAAATGCTATTCGAGAAGTGTCCAAAAATGTTTGGAGAAGATTCTTCTTCTTCAACTGTCTCTTGTTCAACTACCTCCTCAGGAATCTCAGGAGGCATCAAGTTATCCTGGGCTTCTAGAATTGTTTGAAGGGAGAATTGCAGACTTTCTAGATTTAGGTTCTCGGTATTTGGATTAGGTCGGTTGGTGGGAAAAGGCTTTCTGAACGGGGGTTTGTAGGGACCTTTGCTCGAAGAAGCTTCTTGGGCCATCCTTTTCAAATCTATAACCTGATTTGACAGTTTTTGAACGACTTTAGTTAAGTTTTCTAAATCCAAGCTTTCAGGTTGTGTTTTATTTTGAGCAGGTCTAGGGAGGATTTCGATCTTCTTTTTGGTAGATGAACTAGTCTCTGTTTCGTTGCTAGTAGTTTCCTTTAAACTAAGGATGTATTTTTCAATCTAGCTGGCCTCTTCAAAGGCCTCTAACAATGTGGCTTTGTTAGATCATTTTACCCAAATGGCTATACTTTGATGCAAGGCTTTAGTATAGTATGCTATGATAAGATTCTCGGTAGGCATCGAGTCCATCGGGATTCAGTTCTTAAGTGTTAAGAATCTTTGGTTAAAGTATTTGATTTTATCTTAGGGATTCATTATTAAACTAGAAAGCTCCATGACTAGAACTTCTGAGGACTTATCGTCACCGAATTTCTCCAGAAAATAGGATTCAAACTTCTCCCAAGACACGATGGTATGGGGTTGCTGGGAAAAGTACCAGGTAGACGCATTTCCCTCGAAAGTATAGGGGAACAACCTATAGACTATGTCTTCATGCTCGACATTATGGAGTCTAATGGCTAACATAAACTTTTTAATGTGGTCTTCAGCAATCTGTTTAGAGTCAGGGTCAAACTTAGGAAGCCACTTCTCTGGATGTTTGGGTAAGGGATGCTGAGGTCCAGGTATGACTACTGCATCTTGGTCGAGCTAGGGTCTAGCAGGATTGTTCTGGTTGGCCATTGATGTAGGCGGTGTGGAAGGCTAAGGGGAACTGCCTTCATCAGAAGAGTCTTCTCCAGAAGAAGAAGGAGGTGATGGAGGTGGTGAGGGTGGTATTCTAGATCCTCCTGTAGCAGGAGTGAGGATTGGATCTGTAGGTTTTAAAGTGAGGTTAGTGATTCCAAGTTGTTCTTTGATATTAGAGAAATCTAAAGGTTGGTCCAAAGGTCAATTTGGTTTCCTTAAACAAGAGAAGGCACTATGTGTTCTTAAGAGAGATTGGCAGACAATATCTTGTACGTCACCACCTGTAGGATTTGGGGTTACTGGTTCAACTGTGATCTGTAGATCATCATTTGATGTGGTTTCTATTTGAGGGATGATGTTCTCATTTGAATGACTTCTTGTCACTATAGGTGAGTGGTTAGGTGGTGGAGGAGTCTTATGACCACCTCATGCCATTAATAAGTTTCAGGCCCTCCTTCTAGCACCATTTGTTGACGGGCAAAAATGAATGCTCGTCCACTGGAGGAGTGGATCCGGTCTGGGGTTGTCTAAATAACCCAAGCTGTTTGGGATGATCCACCCCGACGGGTTTAGTGGCTCCATTGGCCGATCTAAGTCCTAGGAAAATGAAATAAAACTAAACTAAAGGAACTAATCTAAATGAGAAAAAGAAACTACAACAAACTATATACAAATCTAAAGCACATATATAGTTTACTTACAAATACTATAGAGCAATTGTCCTACTTATTAAATGTTCAGCTTATCAATACAATCAAATCTCAATTATATATATACAACATTTACAGATTACAGATTTTAAATTGAAAACCTGTGAAAAAATCATTTGTGAACTGTCCTATGACAGGAAAACTGTTGTTTTTTATTTTATTAATTTTTATGAGAGAGGAATAAAAATTATAACTATCTAAGCTGGGCAATTTAAAATAATAATCCTAACTGTAAATCTGAACTAAATATCTATCTAAACTACTGAGAATTCTCTAATTTATTAACTATTAAATTGCAAATAGCGAACTAACCTAAAGTAACACTTCCTATTTGTCTTGTGCACAGTAGTTGATTTAGCTATTTGATGGGAGGAAACCCGCACCAGATTCTCCACAAGCTTCTCGTAGACAAGAAGCAACAGTTCTCTTTGAATATGAATGATAGAACAAACAAGACATAAAATGAAAACAATCTTAAAATTTACAAATCATCACAATTAGATAAATCCCTGTGCGAAGATCTGTACAAAAAAGTTCATTTAATTAAGAAGATAAACCTTCTGTTAATTAAATTCAAATAGAGTGATTTTTGTGTTATAAATGAGATACATCAAACATGGACAGAATTTAAATCACAATGCATTAACCTGTAGCAAGTCTTGATATCTAAAGTAGTCAATAACTTGATCACAAATTAAAATGCACACAACCTGAATGAAAGTATGATAAATTGAAAGCTAAAGATGTTACAAAAGATCCACTTCCATTCGAGTCTGTATCATCATAAATCCATAATATTTTTTCTCCCAACCATGATGGGTTCATTACAAAAATTAATGAGTATATAAAGGCCACAGGGTAAAACATCCCTGTGGGAATTATCACAAATTGTTTACAAAAAATCTGGGAACAATCTCCCAAGTCTCTATTTCTGCCTATGACTAACAACTTAAAACAAAACTATATCACAAAAAGCATGTCCTAAACTGCCACAGCATGTCCAATTTGTCATTGAAATTCCTAGGTACCTATAGGTGGACAAGAATAAACAAGTTTAGATAATGTTTTATTGATAAAATTAACAAAAATCTAAATTTTAAGACTAGCTACAGAATCTAACGATTATGTAGTTGGTCTTATTTGCAAACAGAACCGTTTTAAATCAGTCCAAATGTAACATAAATATATTCGACCTATTAAACAAACCTTTAATTACTAATTCAACACAAAGCAAATCATTCATGCCAGAAGTAACCAAATCTTTATGCCAATTTGAAACAGACATAAATCGTGTTTAATTAACCGAATGGTAACAGGGATATATGCAATATGTCAAACAAATTTTTATTACCAATTCAGAGTAGACATAATCGTTTTGATAATTCGAAACCAACAGAACTATATCAAACCAATCCTCAATGCATATACAAACGACTATGCTAATTCAAGGCATACAACATCGCTAAAGTGTCGAACCAAACAGAAATGAATCGAACTAACTCAGGGCTGACAAAATAGTTATACTAATTCAAAAAGAAATAAAATCATATCCATCAAAACATAGATGTGTTCGATTTTAGCAAACAAATCTTTAATGCAAACAAAAATAGTTTATACTAATCCATCACAGAATCTTTTATACTAATTCAAATAAAAACGAAATCATTTCTGAAAATTCAAAGTAAACAAAATTGTTTTTAATCTATTCAAACAAATAGAACTAATCGAAAGCAATCCCAATCGGTTATACTAATTCAAACCAAATTATAAAACAAAATCGATGTTGAAATACATACCTGGGCAGTAGGAGAATGATTCGATCAGGATAACTTTGAATTGACAAAGGCCATTGCGGCCTCAACATTTCTGAAGACAATTGAATTAGTGGTCTTTTGCTTCTTCTCGTTGGCTCGTAGCATGTCGTTCTTCTTTGACAACACAATAACTCATTCCTCTAATGATTTAATCTTATATTACAACAGGGGAACATCTGTGTAGTAACGTTCAAGCCAGGAATTGCATTGAGTACATGGTGATTTATCGGGCCTTGACATTACAGGTGAGGGTTCTTTCAAGTTACCAGGGGTTTCACTGTGAAGCTTAATTCCTGGGAAGTTAGGGTCGTTCTTGAGGCATGGAGGTAGGTTGGAAACATAGTCATAGGGTTAAATAGAACAGAGGCCTTGAGAGTAAGGGTATTCCTCGGCCAAGAAGCATTCAATATAAGAGTCTGAATCCTTGCTCAGAATGATAGGCTTTTGGTCATAGTTTTGTTTGGGCTTGTTCCTAGCACATCTGGAAATCCATCTTGCATTCTTCTTTCCCCTACTATTGACACCAGTATCAACTTTTCCTTTCTTCCTTATAGGCCTCTTGATGGTCTTAGCATTTTCTTTAGCACACGGGTCGACCATGGTATCGGGTAGGTCAATGTTGGGGCAATTCAAGGGTTTGATAGGGTGTAGAAGGGTAGGCAATGGCACAGCTGGCCTAACAAAGGTTTCGACGACCACAACCTTTCCACTTGAACACACTCGGCAGTGGAAAAGCCATTCCTTAATAGGAAGGCTTGCCAACAGTCCCCACTAAGCTTCAAATGATGGACAATAATGACTTTGATCAAGCAGTGATGGAAAAGGCTGCTATCAGTCTTCTCATGCTTAAATCATTTGGACATTTTATATAGGCTTTGTAGGAGGTAGTGAGGCATGTTCAGAGGGTATTCTATAAAATTCATAAGCAACCTGAGATGATAAAGAAATAGAAAACCATAACGACCTTCACAAGTCACAAATTGTTTAATAATTGCCAATAGATCATGACACCTAGGCTTGAGGGCAGTGACAGGCATACCTCTATCACAACTAACAATCTTCCTTGATGTGAATAAGAGTGTCCACGACACCTCGTCCACTTTCGAGTTCTTAAACCACCTCTGTCCTTTAGCTGGCAAGCCTATAGCTGAGCTGAGGAATTCCTCATTTAGCTCAACCTATATGTCTCTGACCTTAGCCCTGCATCCATCGAAGGTGAGGGAAAACTGTTGGGCTACCGAAAGGTTGAAACCCTCAAAATTTTGGATGAAAACTAGCCAACCACTATTCTGCAAGTCTTCGTGAGCATTGTCAAATAACAAGAGCGTTTGGATTCCATTAGGTTCTATACGCACCACAGGTGCCATAGGAGAGAGCATACAGTGAGCTGGGTAAATGGACAAAGGTTTGGACAGGGTATTCGCAAGACCGTAAGCTCAGGGATTTCCCCAAAACTAACAAAGGTAACCCGGGATAGGAGGCGAGCATTAATGCCTAAGTGTGCGAGGGTGATGGAACGAAACAATCCACGTAGAACATTCATATCGAATGTAAAATTGATGGAACTATGGTGATTCACTATTGGTGTGTGTTAAAAATAATGCCAATCAAACAACTATTGAAAACCATGATAAGTCGATCCAAATATTTGCACAACAATAGTGTTTGCATGGTTTAAAACAAAGAAATATTTTGAATATATCACTAAGGATTCGATCATAAAATTTAAGCTTTGTATGAAACCATTTCACTAAGGATCTAATCACAATGTTAATGTGTCGTTATGAAAACATTGAATTCGATCAAAAACAATAGAACATCGAACCACCATCGAATCAAGGACTCAATCACAATCATTAGAATACCATCACAATCTTATAAAATGAAGTCATATTAACAACAAAAAAATGCCAAATGAGTAAAGGTTTTGGTGTCTTGCCAATTGTGTGAACATAATTGAATTGGAAATGCAATAAACACATAGACAAGAGTAACCATTATGATCTAGTGACAATTTTAATGCCATTGACATGACTTCGAACTCAAGGTTTTCATGCTTGTAATTGTGAAAATGAGAACAAAAGGCAGGTGTGAGAATGTGCAAAATGATCATGTCATTTTATTCAAAATATTGCAACAAGAATCAAGGGTTCCAAAACACTTGCGTAGGCAGCTTATAAGGATAGGGTAAAAATGTGAAATGGTTGCCAACAATGGCATCACACTGGTAGAAGCAGTTATCTCTGCCAAAAGAACAAATTCAGATTATGATAATGAGAAAAATTCTAACTCAAAAACAACAACCAGAAAATTGTTTAAACATCATCATTAATCAAATATTCCAGTAGTGCTTAAAGGTTGAAAACTGATAACAGTTTTAAGACAAGCGAGCCATGATATTAAAGATAAAATCCCCAATACTCTTGACAAAGCCACTACTGCCAGAAGGCGTCCATAGCCTCGACAGGGTTGTCATTTGTGAATTTTCATATACCCAACATTGCTTCACTGTCAGCGGGCCTATTCAGTACCCCGACGAAGTTGTCTTAGCGTCATGCATGTATTTACCCACTACCAGCAGACCTGTTCAGCATCCTGGCGGGTTTACAAGCACTTCCCACAACTCTTTTATGATTTACTTTTTTAAAAATATATAATCGAGCAGGGTGATGCTAAAAATTATGATATTTTAAACATATTTTGACAGACCTTGAAAGAATTTTTTTTAAATTGTCCTTCATCAAGATTCATAGATGTTTTGTTTACAAAACCAACCTTCCAAGGTAGGGAGACATCTTATGAGTTATTCCCTTAAGGAACAGGGACAACATAAAAAGATAATGGATGATCATGATAGGCTTTACTCATAGATTGAAATCAATTAACTTCTTTCAAACAACAGTCTTTGCCCAATACATATGTAAATTTCAGAAGTATATCACAATTGATGTTTAGACAATTTTTCAGCAGTCATTTTCGTAAAAGAATTTTCTGTTTTCTTTGTCTGAAATGTCCAAAATGCAGGTATGTGTATTTTCAAAAACAAAAACTGATAAGCGCAAGGGAAAAATCAAAACAAAAACAGTAAAAGAAAAGCAAACAAAAGAAAAATATTTACATAGTATACAAAGGGTTGTCATCAAGTGAAATATCTTTTCAGAGCTTGGCCATTCAACGGACAGGTGTCTGGTTATCCCTCTAAACTTTGTAATCGGAAAGAGCTGGGGCCCAATTTCTCAACAATTAAAAATGGTCCAAGCCATAAGTTCTGAAACTTGGCGTGCTCTCCCTTTCCCTCATGCGGTTTGTCCCATTTCAAGACAAGGTCACCTACTTCGAAGTTCCTATCAGAGGAAAAGTTAGAATCAAACCAGCTTTTGACCACTAGTTGATGTTGATCTAACTTACATTTAGCTTGAGCTCTTACCTCTTCTAGTTTCATTAAAGCATTAATTCGGGTTTCCAAAGGGGGACAATATTCCTCTTGTATTTTCTGTGATAGATGTAGTGAGGGAAGAAGAATATGTGGTGGCAGAATTGCTTCTCTACCATAGACAAGAAAGAATGGAGAGTTACCTACAACAGTCTTTGGTGTTACCCTATCATCCCAGATTGCATTTAACAGTGCATTATGCCAGTTTTTGTGATTCTCAGATACCGTTCTCTTGATGGTTTTAATCAGATTCTTATTTGTTGATTCTACCAATCCATTTCCCTGGGGGTAGTAGCGGGCATAATACTTCAATTTAATTCCTTTTTCTAGAGCGAACTCTCTTATTTCAAGAGATGAAAAATAAGAAGCGTTATTGAATACTAAATAGTCAGGGATACCAAAACGAGTAATGATATTTGAATTTAAAAAGACAATTACCTGACTAGTATTCACAGTTCTTAATGCGGCAGCTTCAAACCACCTGGTGAAGTAATCTGTGGTTGTTATGATAAACTTATGTTGCTGTGAGGATGGCGGGTTTATTGGACCTATAATATCAAGTCCCCACTACTGAAAAGGGGAGTCTACCAAAACATGATGCAAAGGAAAGGCTGGTTTTTGTAACTGCCCTGATGCTTTTTGACAAATAATATAGTTGCAGCACAAGGCATGGGCGTCTCTAAAAAGTGTGGGCCAGTAATAACCGGCTCTCAAAACCTTATGGGAAGTGGTGTCACTGCCAAAATTCCCACCATCTTCTCCTACGTGCAATTCTAGTAAGACTTTTTATGCTTCGTCTTTCTCAAGACAAGGCACTAGTACTCCATCAAAACTTTGACGAAACATAATACCATTAATCAAATGAAAGGAGGTATATTTTAATATTAACTCTCTTCTTTTAGTGGGATCCAGGTGATGGGGGGTTGACCCATGTTCAAGACATAATTTTATATCGTCATACCACGGACTGACAGAGTTTTGTGCACAACAGATTGCATTTTGATTGTGCTGCCCTAGGTTTGACATATCGTTTTCTTCTTGCTGCCCTACTGCTGAGTCAACAAATAACTTGCACAACCCTTGGCCTCTCAGTATTTGATTTGGGGTGATTTCTATGTCATACTCCTGTAAGGAAGTGACCTAGTTTTCTCTCTTTTCGCTTAGTTCTTTCTGCACTAACAGATTCCTGATGGTTGGGTAAGGGACGATAACTTTGGTCCTGGATTTCAAATGATAAGATCGGAAGTGATTGACTTCTTTGAAAACAGTGTAGGCTTGTTGATCTACCATTGGGTAATTAAGTTCCGCACCTTTGAAAGCAAAGTTCATAAAGGCAATGGGTACTTCATGGTTTTCAACATTCTTTTGAGTTAAGACGGCAGCGTAGGAGCGGTCAGAAGAAAATGTATAAAGCGTGAAGTCTTGCGAAAAGTCGGGGCTCATGAGAGAAGGAGCGTCTATTATGGCCTTTTTTATTGAATTGAAAGCTAGATTTTCTAAGGGTCCCCAATTATATTGTGTGTCTTTCTTAATTAAATTATGTAATGGTCTCACCATCTCGAAGAAACTGGGAACGAATCTCCTGACGAACTTTATCTGTCCTAAGAAAGACTGCATAAACTTTTTGGATGAGGGAGGGGGAAGTTTTGAGATGACTTGAGTCCTTTTAGGTTCTATAATCATCCCTTTGCTTGACACAATGAATCCTAAGAGTTTACCTTGTTCTACTGCGAAGATAGATTTTTTAGGATTTAAGGAAATGTCGTATTTAAGACATCGTTGTAGAACGGCTCTTAAATGAGCTAGATGATCAGTTTTGTTTTTTGAAAATACAGTAACATCATCTAAGTAAACTACGATGGATTGATTGATTAAGCCTCGGAAAGCGATGTCCATTACTCTCTGGAAAGTGGCACCAACATTAATCAATCCAAAGGGCATTTTTCTATAAGCGTAGGTTCCCCATGGAGTGTGAAAGGTAGTCTTAAGTTGGTCTGGAGGAGACATCAGGACTTTGTTGTACCCTGAAAAACCATCTAATGAGGATAGTTTCTCAGAACCAGATACCTATTGAAGGATCTGTTCCATGGGTGGGATAGGGTAGTTGTCTTTATCAGACGCTCTAGTAAGGTTTCAGAAATCGATGCATAGTTGGATTTCCCCACTTTTCTTCCGAATAGGGACAAGGTTAGAAATCCATTGCGTGTGCCTAACTGGAAAAATTATCTTAGCGTTGAGGAGTTTATTTAATTCTTTTTTGACGGCCAGTTCGAGTTTAGGGTGCATTTTTCTTAATTTTTGTTAAAAGGGTAAGGTTTGGGGTTTCATAGGAATGATGTGTTGTATGATATTAGGGTCGAAAGTTTTAAGGTCATCATACGTCCTCGCAAAAACATCTTTAAATTCCTTAATAAATTTAATAAATGCGGCTTTTTATTGTTCAAAATACCCCACCCCTAAATTAATGCATTGTGGATTGTCATCAGTTCCCAAGTTTACTCTTTCATACGATAACGAGGAACTATTGGTTTTACAGTTGACCGATTTTTTGAATTTATCTTGAAGATGGTAAAATTTCTCTAATCTAACTATATATTTAGGGATCGAATTTACCATGTCCGATGAAGATTCATAAGATCTTGGATTTGTTATTACCGTGAAATCACACAAATCATCGTCATGAGTGCATTCGTCAATCACCGCGCCTTGGAAAGTTTCTTCCATATGCAGGAAGCTAATGATCTGTTGATCATCGTCAAAGACTCTCCAGTTCATGATGTTGTCAGGAATGGATGGCCTGAACAACAGTTCGACGGAGAATGCATTTGGGGACAAGTCTTCTGTAGGAAAGAGTTTGGAAGCTACGTTAGCTAATAGATCAGCTTCAGAATTATTCAATCTAGGAATAGAACTTATATTGAAAGCAAAAAACTTATTCATTAAATTCCATACCTCGGATTGGTATCTTTTAAGATGTGGAGACAGACAGTGGATAGAATCTCTTACCTATTTAACCATGATTTCAGAGTCGCCAAAGACAGTCAAATTTTGAATGTTCATATCTAAAGCTTTTCTGAGGCCCTGCAGTAAAGCCTCATATTCTTTTGTGTTATTAGTACATTCAAATTCTAGTCTACATGCAATCAAGGTTTTGTTACCTACTGGATCAATAATAACGCAGCCTACACCTGCTCCTTCTTTGGACTTTGACCCGTCAAAATAAAGAGACCAAAATTGATTTTTATTGGGTGTATGAGACCATTGTGTAGAAGTTGCTAGCTGCACATATGCTACAATATCGGACTGTTGTTCTGGGTTGGTGATACCTGAAGTCTCAGCCATGAAATTGCCGAAAAAGGTATCCATCCCTTGTATTTCAGGTGAATCAGCAGAAGGTGTAAATGGCTTATTGGGATCATTTAAATCCATGACTATGAGCTTTAGGTAGCGTTCACGATTTACCTTGATCTTGTTGGGCTTGCCGTTCTCGGGCAACCACAGGTGAGACCAATCCGTCGCGAAGTAGTCTTGTAGCTGCTCTGACTAGTCCCTCCTTGAAAATAGACCATACACTTCTAGAATATCCACAACAATAATATCAATTACTTGATGAACTTTGGGGTTAGACGATAATCTTATAAGCACATTCCTTAATTCTCCTTTGACTTTAACACTAGTTCGATCAAGCTGGATGATTTTTAAAGTGGATGGTTCAACTTCAGCATTAATCTTATGAAACACAAACCATGGCATTACATTGGATGATGCTCCTGAATCTACCATATAATTGTGCACATTTCTATTAAAGATTTCAAAAGTTAACAAAAATGGAGGTACATTTCTGCGAGTACTAAGTGTGGAAGCTTGTGGCTTTTTACTCGTAGTTTCTAAAGATAATTTATCTACATTTGTTACATTATTTACAGGAAAGATTCCTTTCTCATGAGGATTAGGATTATTCTTAGCGTAAGTATTCTGAGGAACTTTGTGCTGAACAACCTTGTTACTGCTTGAATTACCATTTTTGCTATTCTTTGCGATATTCTGTAACATGTTTTGCAACAGAAATGGAAATTTTAATAATTCATAAAAAAAATGTTAGCCCTTAATTTTTTTAGATCTTCAACTAAATCATAATCTAAGTTGGGGTTTACATCACTCTGTTTAGTCTCATCTGGTTTAGATTTCTTCGGGGGCAAAGTCGTAGTGTTTTCGGAAGAAGGTTTGTTTGTTGTCTTACTCCTAGTATTGTAGGGATGTGTTGTCTCGAAGTTACATTGAAAAATGCTATCCGAGAAGTGTCCAAAAATGTTCAGAGAAGATTTTTCTTCTTCAACTGTCTCTTATTCAACTACCTCCTCAGGAATCTCAGGAGGCATCAAGTTATCCTGGGCTTTTAGAATTGTTTGAAGGGCGAATTGCAGACTTTCTAGATTTAGGCCCTTGGTATTTGGATTAGGTCAGTTGGTGGGAAAAGGCTTCATGAACGGGGGTTTGTAGGGCCCTTTGCTCAAAGAATCTTCTTCGGCCATCCTTTTCAAATATATAACCTGATTTGACAGTTTTTGAACGACTTTAGTTAAGTTTTCTAAATTCGATCTTTCAGGTTGTGTTTTATTTTGAGTAGGTCTAGGGAGGATTTCGATCTTCTTTTTGGTAGATGAACTAGTCTATGTTTCGTTGCTAGTAGTGTCCTTTAAACTAAGGATGTATTTTTCAATCTGGTTGGCCTCTTCAAAGGCCTCTAACAACGTGGCTTTCTTAGATCATTTTACCCAAATGGCTATACTTTGATGCAAGGCTTTAGTATAATATGCTATGATAAGATTCTCAGCAGGCATCGAGTCCGTAGGGATTCGGTTCTTAATTGTTAAGAATATTTGGTTAAAGTCTTTGATTTTCTCTTTGGGATTCATTCTTAAACTAGAAATCTCCATGACTAGAACTTCTGGGGACTTATCGTCACCGAATTTCTCCAGAAAATAGGATTCAAACTTCCCCCAAGACACGATGGTATGGGGTTGCTGGGAAAAGTACCAGGTAGAGGCATTGCCCTCGAAAGTATAGGGGAACAACCTATAGACTACATCTTCATGATGGACATTACAGAGTCTAATGGCTAACATAAACTTTTTAGTGTGGTCTTCAACAATTTGTTTAGAGTCAGGGTAAAACTTAGGAAGCCACTTCTCTGAATGTTTGGGTAAGGGATGTTGAGGTCCAGGTACGTCTACTGCATCTTGGTCGAGCTAGGGTCTGGCAGGATTTTTCTGGTTGGCCATTGGTGTAGGTGGTGTGGAAGGCTGAGAAGGGGAAATGCCTTCGTCAGAAGAGTCTTCTCCAGAAGAAGAAGGAGTTGATGGAGGTGGTGAGGGTGGTATTCCAGATCCTCCTGCAGCAGGAGTAAGGATTGGATCTGTAGGGTTTAAAGTGAGGTTAGTGCCTCCAAGTTGTTCTCTGATATCATAGAAATCTAAAGGTTGGTCCAAAGGCCGATTTGGTTTCCTTAAACGGGCGAAGGCACTATGTGTTCTTAAGAGATATTGGCGGACAATCTCTTGTATGTCACCACCTATAGGATTTGGGGTTACTGGTTCAACTGTGATCCGTAGATCATTGTTTGATGTGGTTGTTGTTTGAGGGACGATTTTGTCATTTGAATGACTTCTTGTCACTATAGGTGAGAGGTTATGTGGTGGAGGAGTCTTACGACCACCTTGTTCCATTAATAATTTGCAGGCCCTCCTTCTAGTGCCATTTGTTGACGGGTGAAAATGAACGCTCGTCAACTGGAGGAGTGGATCATGTCCGAGGTTGTCTAAATAACTCAATCCATTTGGGATGATCCACCCCGACAAGTTTAGTGGCTCCGTTGGCCGATCTAAGTCCTAGGAAAACAAAAGAAAACTAAACTAAAGGAACTAATCTAAATGAGAAAAAGCAACTACAAAAAACTATATACAAATCTAAAGCATATACATAGTTTACTTACTAATACTATAGAGCAATTGTCCTACTTATTAAATGTTCAGCTTATCAATACAATCAAATCTTAATTTTATATGTACAACATTTACAGATTACAGATTTTAAATTGAAAACCTGTGAAAAAATCATTTGTGAATTGTCCTATGACAGGAAAACTATTGTTTTTATTTTATTAATTTTTATGAGAGAGGAATAAAAATTATAACTATCTAAGCTGAGCAATTTAAAATAATAATCCTAACTATAAATCTGAACTAAATATCTATCTAAACTACTGAGAATTCTCTAATTTATTAACTATTAAATTTCAAATAACAAACTAACCTGAAGTAACACTTCCTATTTGTCTTGTGCACAGTAGTTGATTTAGCTATTTGATGGGAGGAAACCCGCACCAGATTCTCCACAAGCTTATCGTAAACAAGAAGTAGCAATGCTCTTTGAATGTGAATGAAAGAACAAACAAGACATAAAACGACAACAATCTTAAAATTTACAAATCATCACAATTAGATAAATCCCTGTGCGAAGATCTGTACAAAAAAGTTCATTTAATTAAGAAGATAAACCTTCTGTTAATTAAATTCAAACAGAGTGATTGTTGTGATAAAAATGAGATACATCAGACATGGAAAGAATTTAAATCACAACGCATTAACCTATAGCAAGTCTTGATATCTAAAGTAGTCAATAACTTGATCAAAAATTAAAATGCACACAACCTGAACGAAAGTATGATAAATTGAAAGCTAAAGTTGTTACAAAAGATCCACTTCCATTCGAGTCTGTATCATCATAAATCCATAGTTTTTTTTCTCCCAACCATGATGGGTTCATTACAAAAATTAATGAGTATATAAAGGCCATAGGGTAAAACATCCCTATGGGAAGTATCACAAACTGTTTACAAAAAATCTAGGAACAATCTCCCAAGTCTCTATTTCTACCTATGACTAACAACTTAAAACAAAACTATATGACAAAAATCATGTCCTAAACTGCCACAGCATGTCCAATTTGTCATTGAAATTCGTAGGTACCTGTAGGTGGACAAGAATAAACAAGTTTAGATAATGTTTTATTGATAAAATTAACAAAAATCTAAATTTTAAGACTAGCTATAGAATATGACGATTCTGTAGCTGGTCTTATTTGCAAACAGAACCGTTTTAAATCAGTATAAATGATAACAGAAATATATTCGACCTATTAAAAAAACCTTTAATTACTAATTCAACACAAAGCAAATCGTTCATGCCATAAGTAACCAAATCTTTATGCCAATTTCAAACAGACGGAAATCGTGTTTAATTAACCGAATGGTAACATGGATATATGCAATATGTCAAACAACTTTTTATTACCAATTCGGAGCAGACAGAAACTTTTTGATAATTCGAAACCAACAGAGCTATATCAAACCAATCTTCAACTCATATACAAACGACTATGCTAATTCAAGGAATATAGCATCGTTAAAGAGTCGAACCAAACAGAAATGAATCGAACTAACTCAGGGCCAACACAATCGTTATACTAATTCAAAAAACAATAAAATCAGATCCATCAAAACATAGTTGTATTCGATTTTAGCAAACAAATATTCAATGTAAACAAAAATAGTTTATAATAATCCAACACGAAATCTTTTATACTAATTCAAATAAAAACGAAATCATTTCTGGAAATTCGAAGTAAACAGAATTGTTTTTAATCTATTCAAACAAACAAAACTAATCGAAAGCAAACCCAATTGGTTATACTAATTCAAACCAACTTATAAAACAAAATAGATGTTGAAATATATACATGGGCAGTAGGAGAACGATTCAATCAGAATAACTTTGAATTGACAAAGGTCGTTTTGACCTCAACATTTCTGAAGACAATTGAACCAGTGGTCTTTTGCTTCGTCTCGTTGGCTCGTGGCCTATCGTTCTCCTTTGACAACATAGTAACTCGTTCCTCTAATGATTTAATCTTAGATTGCAATAGGGGAACATCGTGTAGTAATGTTGAAGCCAAGAATTGCATTGAGTACACGGTGATTGATCGGGCCTTGAAATTACAAGTGAGGGTTCTTTCAAGTTACCAGGGGTTTCACTGTGAAGCTTAATTCCCGTGAAGTTAGGGTCGTTCTTGAGGCACGGAGATAGGTTGGAAACATAGTCATAGGGTTCCATAGAACAAAGGCCTTGAGAGTAAGGGTATTCCTTGGCCAAGAAGCGTTCAATCTCAGAGTATGAATCCTCGCTCAGAATGATAGGATTTTGGTCAGAGTTTTGTTTGGGCTTGTTCCTAGCACGTCTGGATATCCATTGTGCATTCTTCTTTCCCCAACTATTGACACCAGTATCACCTTTGCATTTCTTCCTTAAAGGCCTCTTGACGGTCTTAGCATTTTCTTTAGCACACGGGTCGACCATGGTATCGGGTAGGTCAATGTTGGGGCAGTTCAAGGGTTTGACAGGGGGTAGAAGGGTAGGATATGGCACGGCTAGCCCAACCAAGGTTTCGGTGACCACAACCTTGTCCACTTGAACACACTCGGTAGTGGAAAATCCATTCCTTAATAAGAAGGCTTGCCAACAGTCCCCACTAAGCTTCAAATGATGGACAATAATGACTTTGATCAAGCAGTGATGGAAAAGGATGCTATTATCCTTCTCACGCTTAAATCGTTTGGAAATTTTATATAGGCTGCGTAGGAGGTAGTGAGGCATGTTCAAAGGGTAGTTTATAAAATTCATAAGCAACCTGAGATGATAAAGAAATACCAAACCATAACGACCTTCGCAAGTCACAAATTGTTTAACAATTTCCAATAGATCATGCCACCTGGGCTTGAGGGCAGTGACAGACATACCTCTATCACAACTAACAATCTTCCTCGATGTGAATAAGAATGACCATGGAACCTCGTCCACTTTCAAGTTCTTAAACCACCTCTATCCTTTGGCTGGAAAGCCTGTAGATGAGCTAAGGAATTCCTCATTTAGCTCAAGTTGTATGTCTCCGACCTTATCCCTGCATCCATCGAAGGTGAGGGAAAACTGTTGGGCTACCGAAAGGTTGAAACCCTCAAACTTTTGGATGAAAACTAGACAACCACTATTTTGCAGGTCTTTGCGAGCATTGTCAAATAGCAGGAGCGTTTGGCTGCCATTACATTCTATATGCACCACAGGTGCCATAGGAGAGAGCACACAGTGAGCCGGGTAAATAGACAAGGGTTTGGACAGGGTATTCCCAGGACCGCAAGCTCAGGGATTTCCCCAAAACTAACAGAGATAACCCGAGATAGGAGGCGGGCATTAATTCCTAAGTGTGCGAGGGTGATGGAATGAAACAATCCATGTAGAACATTCATATCGAATGTAAAATCAACAGCTCTATGGTGATTCACTATTGGTGTGTGTTAAAAACAATGCCAATCAAACAACTATTGAAAACCATGATAAGTCGATCCAAATATTTGCACAACAATAGTGTTTGCATGGTTTAAAACAAAGAAATATTTTGAATATAGCACTAAGGATTCGATCATAATATTTAATATTTGTATGAAACCATTGCACTAAGGGTCTAATCACAATGTTAATGCGTTGTTATGAAATCATTGAATTCGATAAAAAACAATAGAACATCAAACCACCATCGAATCAAGGACTCAATCAAAATCATTAGAATACCATCACAATCTTATAAAATGAAGTCATATTAACAATAAACAAAATTCCAAATTAGTAAAGGTTTTGGTGTCTTGCCAACTGTGTGAACATAATTGAATTGGAAATTCAATGAACACATAGACAAGAGTAACCATTATGATCCAACGACAATTTTAATGCCATTGACATGACTTCAAACTCAAGGTTTTCATGCTTGCAGTCGTGAAAATGAGAACAAAAGGCAGGTGTGCGAATGTGCAAAATGATCATGTCGTTTTATTCAAAATATTGCGATGAGAATCAAGGGTTCCAAAACACTTGCGTAGGTAGCTTATAATGATAGGGTAAAAATGTGAAATGGCTGCCAAAAATGTGTGATCGTCCACAGGAATGTCCACTCAATAGATCTTCTTTCCCATTTCATTACATAGGAGAGTCATCCAGAGTTTCATCATCAACACTCTACTTAGAGGAGGCTAATACATCATCTTCATCTCTATCTCAGGATGATGTACCCAACACTTCGGGATTTCACAGGTTCACCTTGTGCTTAGCCACAAGCACATCTGACTGTCCAGATCTCCTTTCTCACTACGTTACAAAGGAGAATCATCTGGATTTCTTATCAACTCTTTGTAAGGAGGATGACATCTCTAAGTTCCAACTCTGTCTCATATAGGAACCACACACCCCTCTCAGGGGCTCTCTCTCAGGTTTGTGTCCTGGAGAATGTCTCACATAGCTGCAATCATAAACACTCCCTCTTAGCTAGGGAGGAATTCTTCATTGTGCCAAGTATCACACAGATGTATTTTGAAATTTGTTCTTGGTTGTAGTTATCAACACTCCCTCTCAACTAGGGAGGTATCCTTCACCAATCTAATTTGGTGAATATTTCTGCAATTTGCTCATGTGTAGGAAGGTACTGTATGCATACTATTTTCCTCTACATCATGTCTCTGATATAATGATATTTCAACATGTTTAGATCTATCTGGATACAGTAGAAGACTGGATTCGATATCCAAAGAAGTCTTTTCGACAATGATTGGTCTTTTGGAAATTTTTGATATCCTTCTTTCCAGTGGTAGGGGAAGGCCTGTCTTGGAGGGTAGGTAAAGGAAATCACTTTCGTATAGGTGATAATCTCTGGCCTGGGAGTGGAAACTCTCACATTCTACTAGATGAATTAATTAATCATCTCCACAAGAAAAATATTTGCCTTCTCTCCCGCCTCTCTGACCCTAACACAACTACCCTCTGGAATCAAGGTTGGAAAAGTGTTGCTTCTCTGAGGCTACTTGGAGCTTAAACAACCATATTTGAAAAATTTATCAAAAACACTCCGTTGAGCACTCAACACACCCTAAAAGCCTTATGCAATTTTATTACTTTTTGGGTACCACTTGTTTTCTTCATTGTCTGAATCGATTTCACTTTTGGAAATGATTTATATTTGTGTTGTTTTAATGAATCTTATCATCAAGTCTGGTTTGTTTGAACTTGTTAAATCCATGTCTAAAATAACTTAACACCCGAATTGAGAATCAACATCTAACACTGCACCTAACGCACTCAGGTTCGACGTCGGAAAAAATTCAAGAAAGTAAAGGAAACACACAGTTACAACAGTCGTCGAGCGCCGATCCCTGATCGAAATCAGTAGAAGGTGGGGTTGGTTTTTGTAATTTATTGTTGGCCCTTGGTTATGGAAGTAATAAAATCTCAAGGAAGAAAAGGAAAAATGAGAACTGTGCGGAAGACATAGTAAATGTTACTAGGTCGAAGTGAGCAAAAGAGGAGAAAAGACAGAGGGAATTAAAAGGAAACAAGGCATTGGATGAGGAGATCAAAGATGATAGATCAACAAGGAAGAAGGATCATGGACAACTTAGCAAGAGGGAAAATCCAATGTTTGATGCTTTGGAGCACCGCACGAGAAGGAAGGAAAGACAGGCTGGCGAAGCCCTGCAAATGTGGGTCAAGTTGACCTAGGGTTTTAGACACCTAGGTTTTTGGTATCTAGGGTTTTGACACCTAGGTTTCAGCCTAAGGATGTCAGTGAGTGATTCTAATGAATAAATAAGAACCTACACAAGGGAAGGAGGTTCGATCTAGTTTTCATTGTTGTTACTAGTATTGTTGTGTGATCAAGTGAGTAGCATTGTGTGAGAGAGAAGTGTTGAGTACGAGATCCTTATGTATTGTAAGATCCTCTACTGGGTGTGAACATCAACCCTGCAGCTGGGTGAATAGGGAGGGGAGAGATAGAGAGAAGAAGAAATAATATTTTCTAGCTAAGAGCATAAATAAGAATTGTATGCTTCATCTTAATACATTATAAAGCACAGTTCTGTGAACGTAGCCCTAGAGAGAGGGTGAACCATGTATATCTTGTCTTGTGTCTGTGATTGATGCTATGTCCTTTTTCCTTGATAATTGATATATGCATGTGTGGAATAGATCTAAGCTGATAAGTGATATATGCATGT
>ML859933.1:20172-40198 GCA_009831015.1 Picea engelmannii
TAACGCTTCATACTTTTCCTCTCTTGAGATGAGTAACTTTGCCTTAGAGAAAGGAATAAATCTTAAGTATTCCGCGAGTTACTACCCCCAGGGTAACGGCTTAGCAGAATCAACCAACAAGAACTTGATCAAGATAATCAAGAAAACCGTGGCTGAAAATCACAAGAACTGGCACAACGCATTACTTAATGCATTGTGGGCTGACAGGGTAACACCCAAAGCTGGTGTAGGTAACTCTCCATTTTTCCTCGTTTATGGCAGAGAAGCCATTTGTCCACCTCATATTCTTCTTCCTTCACTCCAATTGTCACAAAAAGTTCAAGAAGAAGAATGTCCCCCTTTAGAGAGTCGTATCAATTCTCTGATGAAGTTAGAAGAAGTAAGAACCCAAGCCAAGCATAAATTAGATCAACATCAACAATTGATTAAAAGCTGGTTCGATTCTAATTCTGCTTCTGATAGAAATTTTGAAGTTGGCGATCTCGTCTTAAAATGGGACAAACCACACGAAGGGAAGGGTGAACACACTAAATTTCAAAATTTGTGGCTTGGGCCATTTTTTATTGCTGAAAAGTTGGGTCCTAGTTCCTTTCGCTTGCAGAGTCTTGAAGGGCAGCTCGATACCTACCCGGTGAATGGCCAAGCCCTGAAAAGATACTTTGCCTGATCTCTATCTTTGTATATTATGTGAATATTTCCTTTTGTTTTTATTTTTGCTTTCGTTTTCATTTTATGATTTTGATTTGATTGATCAGTTTGGTGTGTTTTGAAACATATGCATGCTTATATACCGAGCCATTCAGACATAGACTGTGAGAAAAACTTCTCCGCTGAAATAACTTCTGGAAGATTGTATAAACATCAGTGATTTATATTTTTGAAAAGTATATTGAAAAATGTTGTTTGAAAGAAGTTTACTAATTTCAATCTCTAAAGTGAAGTTTGTTGTGATCATCTTTATCTTTTTACGCTGTCCCTTTCCGTAAAGGAACGACTCAAAAGGATGTTTCCCTGTCAAAGTAAGTTGTTTTAGAAATAAAAAAATTCTTGAGATGAGTAAGGACAGTATTTAAAAAAAATTCTAATGAGGTCTAAAAAATGTGAAAAAATATCAAGATTTTTCAACGTCACCCTGCTCAGCTATCTATAAAGAAAAACAAAATAAAAATAAGAGTTGTGGGAAGTGTTTGTAAACCCACCGGGATACTGAACAGGTCCGCTGGAAGCGGGTAAATGCAAGCATGGCGTCAAGATAACTTCGCCGAGGTAATGAACAGGCCTGCTGGCAGCGAAGCAATGTCGGGTACACGAAAATCTAAAAAATTATGAGAAACCTCTTTAATGTCCTTTATTCTAATCTAGAGATTCTTGACAGGATAAAGACGTCCGAGTGGGTTAAATGGAAACCCTGTCGAGGCTATGGACTCCTGCTGGCAGCAGTGGCCATGCCAACAGTATTGAAGATTTTATCATAAAAATCATAACTTGCTGATCTTTAAGACTGTTATTGGTTTGCATCTTTTAAAACTTCGCTGGAAAAGATAGTAGATGATGATGTAGTACGATTTTCTGGTCGTTCTTTCAAGTCGAATTTTTCTTTGATGTCTTGATCTGAATTCTTTTGACAGAGATAACTGCTTCTCCCAGCGTGTCGCCATTGTTGGCAGCCAATCATTTTTTTTTATTTTCTCTTAAAAAAGGCTGCCTACACCCTTTGTCTCGTTTATGACAAATCATCGTCGCATTGTGCTTATAGACATTTGTTTCATTTTTGCGACAATTGCAATTTGGTTTCAATTTGATTTTCACAACTGTAAGTGTGAAAATACCTCTTTCATCATTTGGACTGTAGTCGTCTTTTATTGATTTCTCCAGAAGATACTTGACCATTGGTTTATCATATGACTGCAAAAGATTTTTCAAACTTGTGTCCTTTAGCATACCCCTTACCTTGATTTCACATTTGGATCTGTTTGATTATTAAGTCTTTGAGCATGGAGATTTATTGGTTTTATTCTGATCTTATAAAGGTTATGATGGATCTGGTCTTATATGCTTTTATTCTTATTACTATGGGCTCCTCACTCATTTATTATATGAGAAATTTTTTATTGCAATGTTCTAAAAACTTTGGAATGCAAACATTTGAATGTGCAACGAATGCATCGGTAAGTTTATAAGGTCAATTTGAGAAATAACAATGGTTTGAAGGCGCATTGATTAATCATTATGGATTTCAATTTAAAATCGATGCTAGATATATGGTTTTAAGAGTTGATATCATTGTGGAACGATCACTAGCTTCGAACTATGTATTGGCATGAGTGAATTAACCTTGGTATAAAACGATTCATTGATACGATGGATCGATGGTTAGTGTTTGATATAGTGTTGAATTAAACTTAACACTTGGCGCATGATTATCACATATGGTGTTTGTTCTTCTTCGGATAAGTGGCACGTCGATATAATGATACACCTATTCGGTTGGCCATAACATTTGGTTAAAACGATTATGATGTCGGATGGAACTGCACTATACGCAGTCATTAATACAATGCATGGCGGTGGGAATCCCACCACCTTCGCACGCATGCAGTTAATTCCGGTCTCTTCGAGCGCTAAAGCTGTCAAACCCTATCGTTTTTTTGACTCTGTGCATTGTTTCGTTCAAACCCCACCATGTACAGAGGCCATGGCTCCTGTCGTAAGGTCCGATCCCAACGGGTGCCAAGCACTGTTAACATTTGATGGTGCATATAGCGACCTGGAACAACACGGGTGGCTCTCTTTCATAAGGAAGTTTGATGGTTATAACTTCACTGTGGCTCGGCAATTTGTGTTATCGTTCGATGGCTGCCGAGCCAAAGTTGGATATGTCCAGCTTGAAATTACTGAACAATTTCTCAGCTTAGCAACCAGCCTGTCGGTCAAGGGACAAAAATGGTCGAAAAGTTGCAAGGTAGATGATGTCCCATGGACGTTATTGTTCCAATCTCGCACAGTGAACTCATCCGACAGAGGTTTGCCTGCAAAGATGTTGAAACCCCGCTGGTATGATCTCTTGATGATTATCAAGAAATTCGTTACTTGTGAAGGCAGGTAGAGGTTTATTTTCTTATTCCACCTGCGTTTATTAATGGTTTTTATGGGTTTTGAACTAAGTATGCCTCACTATCTGCACCGAATTTTGTTCAAAATGGCTAAACGATACAAGCGTAGCCAGGCTGACACTAGCCTCTTCCATGTTGTGTTGATTAATGTGGTTTTGGTTTACGAATTGGGGTTACGTCGTGATTCTTGGCATGATTTTCTCAGCCGTAATGGTTTTGAAGAGTCTAACACTCCACAGGTAGATAAGCCCATGGTGACCGAGAGCAAACCTACCCCTGTGCCTTATAATGTTTTGTTACCTAGACCTAAGCCCAAGTCACCTACGATTTTGCCTAAGGATGTGCCAAAACAGACCGAAGTTGCTAAACCTACAACCCAAAAGACTAGAGCGAAGACTGGTGCTAATACTCGAGGCAAGAAAAATGCAAGATTGATCTCTCGCATGGCGAGGAATAAATCTAAGCCCCCTGCCAAATCAAAGCCTATCATGGTCAGCGAAGACTCTAATTCATACATTGAACGATTTCTCGCCGAAGAGTATCCTTACTCCGAGGGATTGTGTGGAAAACCTCCTTGTGATTTCGTCAAGAACTTACCTCCTTGTCTACGAGATAACCCTGACTTTCCTGGTATTGAACCACTCCATGAAACCCTCGGGGAATCGTCAAAACCCCCTTCTGTTCAAACTGTTTCTCCACCTTGCGATCAGTGCGGGTTGTGGTTGGAGAGATAATACTTAGATGTCCCAAAATTGCAATCCAAAATTCACGATTTTCAAAACCAAGTGGCAAAGCTCACTGGTCAGAATGCAAAAGAACAACCCAATGACAAGAAGCAACGAACTACGGGTTCGATCCTGTTCAAAAACGTCGAGTCTGCTACAGCAATTGTCAATTCAAAATTGACATAGTCTCAGCATTTGTGATGGTATAATTTTCGCTCATTTATATTACACTCTGTGTACATATTTCACCTGCTCTGTTGCATAAGCATGTTTCGTTGTATATAATTTGGTTTTGATGAATCATTTTTGTTATAGTTTGAGATTCGATTGGATTTGGTTTTAATTTAATGGATCATCGAATAGATACGATTGTCCAAATTTACTTCGATGACCTGTTGATAAGACAAGTGGTTATATTTTTAAAATAGACTGTTGTTAGTATTTCAATCTTCAAATACAGTCAATGGTATAATTTGAATTGGTTATGGGTAAAAATGATTGATGAATCGGTTAGCTATTCTTGGCTTTCAACTAAATCGAATACTTTTTCTGTTGATACATAACCGATTGCAACTTATTCGATTCTCATTATTGATTGAATTGGATCTTGTTCAAAGTTTCGATTTCACTTCTATAATTAGCTCAGTAAAGATTTGTATTGATTATTGCCCAGTTTATGAATCATATCGATTTTATCGCACCTCTGTCTGTTGACTGTGTGGTGATCAAACATGAAGACTTTTGGGTTGATATGTATGAAGTTTGATTTCGTCCGATTACAAAGGATGTTGTTTACATATCGTGCTTTTAATTTAACGATAGGAATCTGTTGTTGCGATTATAATTGGTCAATGATAATTACGACTATACCTGAGAATTGTTTGAAACTCAGCAAACGAAGTCTATGGATGGATTCTATGGATACAGTTATGCATGAAATCGTGACAATTTTCTATATTGTCTATGGATTGAACGATATGAAAATCAGTAATGATTGTTTGTATTTTGTACGATTTGGCTTATCATTGATTGCATTTATGGAACAATCTTGTTGAGATTTGATTCGATTTTATGTCAATTGGAAAAACAGAGTATTCTTACTCTGTCCCGATTTGCATTCTTTTTAATTTGGTTTTAATTTAAAAAATAATTAAATCATTAGTAATTAGTTTTGGATTTGATTCTATTTGATTATATCTAGTTCTGTTAGCTATTTTTGACTAGCTACAGAATCAGATGATTCTGTAGCTGAGTCTGTAAAGTCATTTTTTTATTATTTTTCTAATAAAACATCCTTCTAATTTAATCTTTGTATTCTATTGCAGGCAAATTCAAATTGGCAATAGATATCATGAGCAGTTAGGAGYTGATCTACAGATTTTACTTGCATTTTGTTTCCTTAGTTTAGGAGATTTTTGGGATATTTCCCCAAATTTTGTAAAACAATTTGTTATTATTCACAAGGATGTTTTACCTTGTGAGGAACCTATATAAACCTATGGTTTTGTAATAATCTGAATCCTGAKTTGTGGGAGAACAAGGATATGTAATTATGATTCAAACTGGAGCAGATTTGATGTGTTGTCATAGCTTTTGCTTTTCAATATATCGATACTTTGTCCCAAGTTTTGTATATCATTTTGTTTATGGTTTAGTATTACTTTGTTATCTAAATCACATGCATATGATATAATTTCTTACTATTATAGATATCTTGTTCCTTCCTAAGAGATAAAGAATATAACAGTTGTTGATTCATTTTATGAATGATAGATTTGTCTTCTTCATAGATTGAATTGTTATATAAGTTTGTTGCACAATAGGTTTTCCTTTTGCAGGAGATTTATCATCAGAAAATTGTTATGATTTTCTTTTATGTCTTGTTTGTCCTATAACATACTTCAAGAAGCAGCATAGATGATCGTTTTTGAAAGGCTTAAGGACTTAACGGTGTGAATTTCTTCCGCCAACCAGCTTAGAAGTCATCTTACATAGGGAAGACTTGGAGCGTTTCCAAGTCAATTAGTTAGATGTTTATTGTTTATGTTAAATAGTTTAATATAAATGATAGTTTAGTTAGATTTATATTACATTGTTTAATTTCAGTAATATAGATTAGATCATTTAATTTCAGTAGCTTTTATTTCCTTTTCATAAAACATAAAAGATAAAAAAGAGATTATTGGTTGTCTAGGGGCAGCGAACACATGAGTTTTGCAGGTTTTAATTAAATCTGTAGATTGTACATAGTATACATTTGTGAATAAGGAGTATCATAACTGATAATTATGTAGTTGATTTGAGTTATTATAATCATAATTAGTATTTTGTATATATAATAGTTAGTAGTTTGTGGTTAGATTAGTGTAGTTAGTTTAGTTTCCTTTATTAGTTTAGTTCTTTTTCTTTGTTTTATTAGTTTCTGGTTTCCTTTAGATTTCTTAGCTCAGATCATTTCTCTCTTTGGTTTTCCTAGAAGACATTAGAGCGGCCAACGGAGCCGTTAAACTCGTCAGGGTGGTCCATTCCAAACGGCTTGGGTTATTTAGACAACCCTGTACCGGTTCCACTCTCCCAGTTGACGGACGGTCAATTTCGCCCGTCAACACCTTGGTGTCACACCTCTCAAATATTCATCATATTAATTCCACCATTCATGATACAATATATGAAATATTTTAGGTATCTCGTAATTACCAAAACCTAATCCCTTAATTTGGGATTAATTTAGAAAACTACTAGAAATAGTGAAAAATGATAAAATAGAAAAACAAACGCCCAAAAATTAATTTTGAGGCATTGCCCCGAACACTTCACGTAACTAGGGGGGAAATCTTAAGACCCCCCTCAGGAAGCTCCCGACACACATGCCTGCAAAGAGCGACAAGTGTTGGGATTGTCAGGTGTTGTCGCCAAATTCAATGCACCCCTTGCAAAGAATATAACACATACCCAACAATACAATAATTATGTGGAAATATGTTAAGTATACTATAACTTGAGTTATATTGGAGTTATTATAAAATAATATTAATTAATAAAGTGCACTTGGGGATAAAAACATCCTAGGAGCACCATGGGGTTAATGAGGAAATGAGAGAGGAATGTGGGGGAAAGTGACTTAACCATGTGACAAGTGGAAGCTTGAGGGACCTTTAACCTTTCCTTATTTTTGGAAATTTCCCTCAATGTAAGAGTTTATGTATCTTTTTGTAAGGATGTATGCAACCACCTCATGTGGGAATGCAAAATCATTTCATCAAAAGGTTGGAATTGAGTCTTGGGATGATTATTATTCATTCCTCACTATTTGAAAGGATATTTTGGATCATATTGGGCTATGCTAGAAAATTATCCTCCATTATGTGTTGGAAATATTTTTTCATTAATGTCAAAGACAGGGGGAGACTACAAATTCCCAATATAAAGATTGCAATATGTAGATTGTTGGAAATATTTTTTTTGGATTTTTGATGCTCAGTTTAGATACCCTATCTTTGAAGGCATTTTTACTCTGAATACCTAGCTCAAATAAGATCATAGGATATATGGTTGAAAATTTTATTCCTATACCTTTCCAACAGTATATGGAACTCCCTCTAACTCCATAGGAATGAGGAGATATGAAATATTATGTCAGGTCGGTCCAGGCAGAAATTACAGGTCAACCCAAACAATTTTACACGTTGGACCCATAAGTGAACACAAAAACACTATAAATACAGGATATATGTGCATATTTGAAGTGTATCCAAGCAAGAACAAGTGCACAAGAGAGATCTGAGGTGTGTAAGAGGAGATGGGGAATATACTTTGGGTTTAAAGGTGCACATGAGGAGTTTTCTTGGAGTTTTAAAGGTGCACTATGAAGGACTAAGGCCTATGATGTTGCAAAGTGAATTGTTTTGAGGTTGTGATGTTGCAGTATATAATTGTATACCGGGAATTATGCTATGAGGTTTTCTAGGGCATGAAGACTAAATTTGACCAAGGTTTGAAACTATGTCTAGGTTATGAAGAAACGAGAGGCGATGGAGCATGAAAGTTAAGGATATGATGATGTTGTGAAATGCATGAATTATGAAGCATGCAGGTGAAGTAAAAAGTACTTTGTGTATGAATATCTTATATCGATACCTATACAAATCTTACTGAGTTAATGCTCAGTTGAGGATATTGGTGTCTCAAGTAGGTTGGTGCCTACACAATATCTTATTGAGTTGGTGCTCAACTAGAGAGATTGGTGTCTCTAATAGGTTGGTTCCTACAATATTTGTAATAGTAGGTTGTTGCCTACATAAATTTATAGAGGTAGAATTTTGTGGTTTTCTCCCACAAGGGTTTCCAAACTAAAATCTGTGCATTGTGATTTGAGTTTACATGCATTTACTATTTTAAAGTTAATGAATGATTGATGAATCCTCATTTAAAGTAAAAAGTACCTTATATTGATTCACCCCCCTCTCAGTATAAGAATAATTTCAACAATTGGTATCAGAGCAGGTTCATTTGGAAATGGTCTAACCGTTGGAAGGGAGATCTCGGGAGAACACATGGCTAGTCAAGAAGGTTTCTCCACAAACAGGGTTTCATTGTTTGACGAAACAAACTACATCTTCTGGAGCATAAGGATGAAAACATATATAATGGCCCTTGGTTTCGATATTTGAAAATCAGACATGGCTGGTTATATAGCCCCAACAACTCCACCAATAGATGCGGTTAGGAAGAAGCCTAGTGAAAATAATGCAAAAGTCATGAATTCCATCTTGTGTGGTCTATGAGAATCCGATTTTTCCAAGGTGATGCATTGTAGATCGACAAAATAAATTTGGGAAAAACTTCAAAATATTGATGAAGGCGATGACAAGGTTAAGAAGGAAAATCTCCAAACTCATAGAAGATAGTTTGAGATCCTGAAAATACAAGATGAAGTGAATGTTGCAGTCTATCTTCTCTGTGTTGACGAAATTGAAAACATTGTTAGATGAATTGGTGAAAAGGTTGAATAAATGATGATTGTAAAAAATGTGTTAAGGTCACTCCCCTTAATATTTGATGCCAAAGTCTCTTTCATTGAAGAAATGAAGGATCTAGAGAAGCTAGTGATGGATGAGTTGCATGGGATTGTCACTGCATATGAGATGAGGATAGAAAAAGAAAATCCAGAACAGAAGGAAGAAACTTTCAAAGCATCAAAGAAGAAAAAAGGACACAAATCCTATTATTGTTCTAGCCATGAATCAGATACAAAGACGCACAATTCGTGAGAAAGCTAAAAGGAGGATCTAGCAAATATGAAGGTAAACTACCTTTCAAATGTTTTAATTATGGTATAGTAGGAAATTTTACTGCTAAATTTCCATATGAAAAAAGGGAAGACTGTGATGATAAAGACAATAATTATGAAGAAGAACATAACAATAAAAGAAAACCCTATAAACACAAAAGAGGAAAATATACTAAGAAAAAGAGTTTTTAATCTAGAGAGGATAGTAGCTCATCTGAAGAAGGTGATGGATATGTTTTTGAGATTGACAAAGAATAATTCCTCTTCATGGCCATGGATACAAAGTCTACTGATATAGAAAATGAAGACAATCATAAATAAAAAATCATATTAAAAAGAAGAAAACATTGATGGAGAAGTGAATCTTGAAGAAGAACTCTTTAATTCCTTAGAAGAAATAAACAGACTCGCAAGAAAGAATAAAAAGTAGAATGAGAAATTGCACAAATATGAAAAGAAGGATCACGTCTTGATGAAATAGAAAAAAAAATTATCATCCTAAAGCAAAAAGGATAGAAGAAGTGGTGAGAATCCAACTGAAATAAAAGGAAGAAAATTGTGAGAAGCTAGAAGCTGAAATCATTTCATTAAGAAAGGAACTAGAGAAAACAATTGATCATTTGAGTAAAATATTTAAGTTTGGAAAAAGTACTAAAATATTAGATGATATTCTCAGTTACCAAAGGTCACATTTCATCAAGACAATTCTTGTCTATGATGAAAAACAAAATACCCATGAGGGAGATGCAAGCACTAAGGTCACAAAGCCATCAAAAAAGGAAAATGAATAAAATCCTAAAAACTATGCTAATATTCTCAAGGGATCCATCAACAATGAAAGTAGCAATGGTAAAGGAAATTATGACCAACAAAAACTTGATTCTTCTCACAAGAACAACAAGAATCAGTTCAAAAGAGTTGTTCCACCAAGAAGGCCTTTTAGTAACCAGTATCGAAATCTCTTTCTTGGCTATTTTTTTTCTTGCAATAATTTTTTCATAAATCACTATTTTATAGAACTTATGCAAGAAGTGATCATGTGAGAGATATAAATAGAAGTTCTTATAATACCTAAAATAATGATTATGTGAGAAAAAAAAAAAAAGTTATCACAGATTTGTTGATAGAAATTACAATTTATTTGCTCCCCTACTTGATTACAAAATTGAATGCTATAAGTGAAATAACTATGGGAACATAGAACATGAGTGTATAAGTGGAATAATAAAGTCTCCTAAGAAAAATTAGGAAGAAGATGTTCTTACCAAGCATAGAGAAGAATACACAAAGGTGTGGAAAAGGAAGCAAGAAGAACCAAAGAAGGAAGAAAATGGACTTCCAATGTATGCTCAAGACAAAGGAAGCCAATGGTACATTGATAGTGGATGTTCAAAACACATGACAAGGGAACAAAACAAATTTCTCATTCTAAAGGAAGAAAAAGGAGGTAGCATTACCTTTGGGGATAATGCTTTTACAGGATAGTTAGAAAAGGTATCATTAGTCTTGATAATGGAAAGATTAAAACACAGAATGTCTTGTAAGGGTTAAAACACAATATTCTAAGTGTCATTAAAATGTGTAATCAAGGTTACAACCTCACATTTCATTTTAAAGGATGTGAGATAAGGAAAGAAGGTTCAGGAATATTAATGGAAAATGAAAATAGAACCCCGAGAAATGTATATGTTCTCGATGAAGTCAAAGGAGAAAAATGTTGTATAGGACAAGTAAAGGAAAGTTGATTATGGCATAGAAGGATGGGTCATATTAACTTTGACAATATATTAAAACTCAGCAAAACACAATCAATAGGAGATATGCCAAGGATCTCAGAACCTACTAACACTATTTGCAATCCATGTCAGCACGGGAAGCAGATGAGAGTTAGTTTCAAAACAAATGAGTACTCAACATCAAAGCCATTGGAACTTGTACACATAGACCTCTATAGGCTATCAAGAACACAAACTTAACTTTAAAAGGTAAGAGTTATTTTATGATGCTTATTGGCGATCACACAAGAATGACATGGATTACATTTCTTAAATAAAAATCTAAAGAATTTGATAATTTTAAAGATTTCAAATCCTAAGTTGAAAATGAGACTGATTTAAAAATCAAGTTCTTAAGATTAGAGAGAGGAGGTAGGTTTATATTTATGAATTTGATTAATTCTGTGAGAATTGTGGAATCAAGATATAGTTTTCGACAAAAAGGAATCCACAACAAAATGGAGTTGTAGAAAGGAAGAATTTTTTTTTACAAGAAATGGCTAAAACATTGTTGAATGAAGCCAAACTACCAAACACATTTTGGAGAGAAGCGGCCAACACAACATTCTACATTTTGAATAGAGCACAAATTAGAGTGAACAACAACAACACACATTATGAATTATGGAAAGGTAGACCAACTGAAATCAAATACTTCAAATTATTTGGGAGAAAGTGCTATATAAAGAGAAATGAAGATAATTTAGGCAAGTTTGATTCCAAAACAGATGAAGGTATCTTTCTTGGCTATAAATCTAGAAGAAAGGCCTACAAATTCTACAACAAAATATTGCACAAGGTTGTAGATACTATTGATGTAAGAGTGGATGAAGCAATACCTCAAAAGGAAAATTTGAAAACAAATGAATATCCAGAGGAGACAATATACAGAGAATGAGAATAGGAAGAAGAAGAGAAAGAAGAAAATAAAGAACAAGAAGAAATAGAACACCAAGATCCAAAGACACAATCCATATTTGTTCAAAAGCATCATCCCAAAAATCAGATTCTTGGTGATATAGATACATAAGTTCTAACTCGAAGAAGATTGAACTTTTCTTTTCTATCTAAAATAGAGCCCAAGAACTTTTCACAAGATAGTGAAGGTAAGCATTGGGTTAATGCTATGAAAGAAGAACTAAATCAGATTGAGAAGAATGAGACATGGGAACTTGTGCCCAAACCAAAAGACAAGGATGTGATTGGAACCAAATGGGTCTTCAGAAACAAATTGGATGAATATGGACAAGTAGTAATAAATAAAGAAGATTGGTCTATAACGAGTATGCTCAAGTTCAGGGTATTGAACTTGAAGAAACCTTTGCTCCAGTTGCAAGATTAGAAGCAATCAAAATGTTTTTGGCATTTGTGTGTTTCAAGAACTTCAAAGTCTATCAAATGGATGCCAAGTCAACCTTTCTAAATGGAAATTTAGAAGAAGAAGTATATATTCAACAACTATAAGGATTTCAATTGTCAGAAAACAAAGATCATGTATGCAAACTGAAGAAAACACTCTATGGATTAAAGCAAGCTCTTGGAGCTTGATATTCAAGACTTGACAAATACCTACAACAACAAGGCTTCAAAAGAGGAGATGCAGAAAACAATATTTACATCAAAATAGACAATGAAAATATTTTAATCATTGTGGTTTATGTGGATGATGTCATATTTGGAATCAATCTCGATAGAATGATCCAAAATATTTCAGAAGAAACACAAAAAGAATTTGATATGTCCATGCTTGGAGAATTGTCGTTCTTTATAGGGTTGCATATTTCTTAATCCAGTAAAGGAATATTCATTTCTCAAACCAAATATATCAAGGAAATGTTGAAGAAATTTGGAATGGAAGAATTTGCACATGTCAGTACACCCATGATCACAGGATATAAGTTGAGAAAATATGATGAATCTATAGAATAAAATCAAACACAGTACATGGCAATGATTGGCAGCCTACTATATGTGATATCATTAAGGCCAGACATCATGCAAGTAGTGGGATTGGTTACAATATTTGAATATTAACCAAAGGAGATACATACATGTGCAAGAAGGAAAAAGAATATTCGGATACCTGAAGATCACATTGGACTTTGTCTTGTGGTATTCAGGAAGTAAGGACTTCACTCTAAAAACTTATAAAGATGCATATTTGGAAAGAAGTATTGATGGCAAGAAAAGTACCAGTGGAGGAGCAGTATTTCTAAGAAATCATCTAGTATCATGGTTGAGCTAGAAGTAAACTTCAATCTCTCTATCCACAACAGAAGTCGAATATATTTCAGCAACGACATGTTGCACACAAGTTCTATGGATGAATCAACCACTAAAGGATATTAAGGTAGAATATTATCAGCCAATATTAATCATCTACCACAACACAAGTGCAATCAAAATTTAAAAGAATATGTTTATGCACTTAAAGACGAATCATATTCCCATCAAGTACCACTTCCTAAGAGAACAAGCAACCAAGCAAAGTGTCAATATGAAATACAGTGTCACCAAAGAACAAGTTGTAGATATTTTATTAAACCCCTTCCCAGAGACACATTTGAATACCTTAGACAAAAGCTAGGAGTGATATCCCTCTCACCTCATCAGTAAAGTTAAGCACAAGCTCAGGGGGAGCAACCATTTTCCATTGATGTAAAATGGGGAGAAGTTGTAGGTAGAGGAATAAATTGCAGACAAAGGGAGTATTACATAATTGACTAAAGGTTTCCATCAATGAAAAAGGGGGAGATTGTTGGAAATATTGTTTTCATTGATTTCAAAGATAGAGGGAGACTACAGATGTCCAATATAAAGATTTTAAGATCAATATTGTTGGAAATATTTTTTTTGTATTTTTGATGCTTAGTTTGGATACCCTATCTTTGAAGGCCTTTTTACTCTGAAGACCTAGCTCAAATGGGAGCATAAGATATATGGTTGAAAATTTTATTTCAAGACCTTTCCAACGGTATATGGAAATCCCTCTAACTCCATAGGAATGAGGAGATAAGAAATATTATGTCAGGTCGGCCCAGGCAGAAAGTACAGGTTGGCCTAGAAAATTTTACAAGTCGGCCCCATAAGTGAATGCAAAGACACTAAAAATATAAGATAGTTGTGCACATTTGAAGTGTATCCAAGCAAGAAGAGAAAGTATAAGTGCGCAGAAGAGATTCAAGGTGCACAAGAGGAGATAGGGAATATTCTTGGGATCTAAAGGTGCACAAGCATAATTTTATTGGAATTTTAAGGGTGCACTATGACATGATCAGTTCTATGAGGCTGCAAAGTGCATTGTTTTGAGGTTACAATGTTGTAGTTTGGAATTATATTTTTGTAATGATTCTATGATGTTTGTGAGGGAATAAAGGCTAAATCTGACTAAGGTTTGAAGCTATGTTTGGGGTATAAAGCAAGGAGAGGAACTGTAGCATGAACTTAAGGGTATGATGATGTTGTGAAATGCACGAATTATGAAGCATGCAAGTGAATTCAAAACTACTATGTGTATGAATATCTTAGATTGGTACCGATACAAGTCTTATTGAGTTGGTGCTCATCTCAGTAGATTGGTGTCTCTAGTAGGTTGGTGCCTACATAATATCTTGTTGAGTTGGTGCTCAGCTAAAGAGATTGGTGTCTCTAGTAGGTTGGTGCCGATAGAAATTTATAAAGATAAGTTTTTGTGGTTTTCTCCCACAAGGGTTTCCAAATTAAACTTTGTGTACTATGATTTGAGTTTACATTCATTTATTGTTTTAAAGTTAATGAATGATTGATGAATTATCATTTAAAGTAAAAATTATCTTATATTGATTCACCCCCTTCTCAGTATAAGCATAAGTTCAGAATTGAGGAGAGGGTTGAAGACCATTATGGATTAGGTTGTATCGTTCCCTCTATTTGGACCGATCTTGGGGAAGAAGAGGGAGCCCTTGTTGCTTCGTTCCTTCAAGTGGCATGGTGATATGAGGTAATGCATGTTGAATTCCATGTTGTTTGTGAGAAAAATGGCATGGATGTGAGACGTTTATTTGGAGACAATATTTTCCTTATTTCTAAACCATTGCCATGGCTCCGACCATAGTGAATTTTGGATCCATAAATCTTCTTGCACGGAGATAGTTGGACATACTTGAATCCTATGGGATTGTTTTGTACAGAAAGGGATGTCTATGTAAATTTGTGCTACAAGGAAGAGGCTTGGATAATGTTTGAGTTTTGAGTTTCCTAGAGTTCATCTCTTAAAGTAGAAAATCCCAACTATATTGAAAATTGGGTTGGAGTTGTATTTGACTACCCAAGATGCCAAGTTTTCCCTTATTGCTTCATTGCTCGACTTGAGAGTGGCACCTACATGAGCTAGTGCTTATGGATAGGAGGAAAAGTGATTCTATGGAGATATTTTCCCAAGTGAAACCATTAACACATAAGTAATTACGTCATTATTTTTTATATGTTGAAAATTAATTCTTATGGTTGTTGGTGTGTGTGAATACTATGTGTTTAATTTGAGGAAATGCTAGTCTGGAATGATATTTTCCCAAGAATATGTTATGGGTTAGCTAGGAAAAAAATTATTTACATATAGTAAGGCCATTAAAACCATCAATTCTAATGTAGAATGCACAATTTAGTCTTTGTTGTGTAAATTAAGATACAACCATGCCAAATGGATGGATTAGCATTGTGGGAATCATTGAAGATGCTAGCACTAGGAAGAAGTCGTGTTTATCTCTATGTTGAATGTTGTTGTATGTATTATATTTATTACATGTAACTATATGATAATATGAGACTTATGTGCTAGAATTATTAGTTGTGTAATTGGATGAGAGTCATTGTGTAAATCTTACACACAGTTAAATATTTGTTGTAGCAATTTGGGGAGATTGTTGTGCATGTTTGTTGAATTCCACTGTAAATGTTGATTCTAGGTGTTTATGTGTATGAAAAATCAATCTTTGGTATGTTGACATTGAAATGGAATCACATCTAGATGATCTTGATTGGGAATAAAGATGAAATTTTAAAGGAGTGCCTTAATAGACGAAGGAGGTGGGTTTGGTTACGCTACACTCATAGTCAACTCCCTCTCTCTAGGAGAATCATATTACTAAGAATATAGCCATGTAATTTTATATGTTCTCATTAGTTACATGTTTTACCTTGTACAACTATCTAGAATCTATCACAAATTTCTCCTCAAGTCTTGGAACAATTTCTTAAACATATTTCTTCGTAATGAAGTTATACTTCTTTGTCATGGAATCCAGGCATACTTTTTATATCGGATTTGAATCAAGAATAAAAGGAATCAATGCAACATTATCAGTAAATTATTAGGGGAATGACTCACCCAAAAATAAGTCCTCAGTGATCCTACTTTCTCACGTGCCTCCTACAAATTCAGGGTAATTCATCTTGAATTATTCGTTGAACTAGAAGGTAAAGTGGCCATTGCTTATTCATTGGAAACTTATTGATATGAATCCAATTTTCATTTCTTTTGAATCAACACATGGGGAAACAATATTTTCTCCAAACTCAACCTCTGTAGGAGGCTCCTCAAACTTAGAGGACCATGTAAGGCTCATCAAACTATGCATATTCATCAAATTTAAAATATTTGGTCACTATTGTCTTATGTTGTGATGGAAAGTAGATCATGTAAGCCTTGGACTCATTGTAACAAAAAAATACCATTCATTCCAAAAGGTTCAAGTTTACATATCTTCTCATGAGAAATATGAATATACATAGGACAACCAAAAACACAAAAGTGTGATACCTATTGTTTCTCACTAGTAAAATATTCTTTTGGTTTCTTGTCTTTCAATATCATGAGAGGACACCTATTCATAATGTAAACAATTGTATTATGTGCTTCTTCCCAAAGACACACAAGCAAATCTAGATCATGAAACATATCCTTGGTTGTCTCTATGATGAACTTATTCTTCCCCTTTGTGACCCCATTCTATTGATAGTTGTAAGATATTATTAGTCCCCTCTTTATCCCTACTTCCTTTAAAAAATAATCAAAGTCCTTAGAGATGCACTCTCCTCCATTTTCAGACCTTGACACCTTAATAATGTTTTATTCCATGTAAGAGATTTAAACTCTTATAACTTACTGGGGACTTTTTCCTTTCTCTTCATAAAGTAAATCCAGGTTTTTCTAAAGGAATAATCAATGAAACAAACATAATAAATGTTACATGTCATTGTAGCTAAATTCATTGGTCCACACATGTATAAATGGATGAGATCGAGAGTCCCTCTTAATATATGCTCCAATTTCTCGGGAACCTGATCTTTCCATTCTTACCGAGTGCACATCCTTGCACACTCTTGTCTTCTATATCTTGAAGTCTTCAAATCCCCATAGCATATCCTTCAAGATAATAATGCTCCATAGTGAAGGTGACCAAATCTCTCATAAGTTGTCACTCTCATGTACTAAATATCCATTTTTTATTAGATCAACAAATAATATATATAGGCCACCCTCCCACGCACCTTTTTCCAATACTTAGTAAAGATAAACAACACAAATTATGGCTTAAACTCAAATAAGATTATTTGTTAAACTGAGAACATACAAGATCATCTAGCTCAAGTACATCACCTGGTAGCATGTAGAATGGAATAGATCCCACTCCCATAATTAAGTAAGCATCATCATCTTCTAAGTCCACCTCTATGTTTGTCTTATTCTCCTAAAGTCTATTGAAATGATCCCTATTGAAGGTCATATGTTTGGATTCTACATTGTCCACTTACCACCCTACACCAAAAGTGGTGCTAGTGGAAAGGCACAAAACCATGTAGAGGGATATATGAATCCTAGATGCTAAATAATCCACTCTGGTTGAAGCTTCTATACTCCTTGCAAACTTATTTCCCTTCACCTTATTCTTCTTAAGACATTGAGATGCATGGTGGCCCATCTTGTGGCACTAGAAGTACTTCAAATAACTGAATTATTTCTTACCATGTTTTGAAGAACTTGAATCTTTCTTCTTCCTCTTCTTCCCCTTCCCAAGTCCTCCTTTCTTATCAGATTTCCTCATCTTCCTAATGAGGGATAGGTTTTGTATCTCCTTCACTCAAAATACCAATAAATGTAGCCTAGTTTCCTCCTAGAAAAAATCATCCCAAATATTATCAAAAAATGTGTCCCAATATTAAGAATATTCATTTAATGTAATGGGCACCAAATCCTCATTCTCCACCTTCATCACAATAAGAGAAAGTTGATCTCTCAACTTAATGATTAACAAAAAATAGCTAGCCCCCATGTTTGTGTCATTCATGCATGCGATAGAAGGCTTGTTCTTAAAAAGCAAATTGTGATAAATATTCACACTTTGGTGCATAGTGATCAAGGAATCACACATATCCTTAGCCATTGTCTTTGCCACAATGCGAGGGATCAAATGGTTCTTCATCTAATTAAGGAGGATAACTTTTATTTGGCCACCTTCTTGTTGTGTTCAATCAATTGCATAGGATTGGTAGGGATTGTATCCATCCCATCAGTAAAACTCTAAGGATCAACTTCCACCCATAGAATTTTCATTCTACACTTCCAAGGTGTAAAGTCATAAATTCCCTCTAGTCAGTCACACTCTCTTAGACAAAGACTAGTCATAATTGCAAGTCTTGTAACATAATTCAACCAAATACCTTTTCCAAAAAAAAATTAGATCAACAACCTTTCACAAGTGTAGATCACCTATCTCAAGCATACACAACACTCCAATCCGTAGAGAGACTAGGGCATAACAACAAACTGACCCTGCAGAGGTATATAAAGAATCTTAAGGACCAAGAAATAAGGCTAAGAAAATCCTAAAAGAAGCAAAATAAATCAAGGAAAAAAACAAATAATCAAAAGATAAATAATCATCAGTATAACTAATTCCCAAAGAAGAATAGCTAGCATACCTAGTTCTTGAAGAAGGGAAACCAACAAAAGTAGTTTCTAAACAAGTGAAACTAGTAGAAGATGTTTCCAAAAGTAGTTTTGAACAAGTGAAACCATCATAACATGTTTTTGAAAAAGGGAAAACAATAGAGGAAGTGTTTAAACAAGTGAAACTGACAGAAATAATTTTTAATAAGGGAAACTAACAAGTTTTCAAACAAGGGAAACCAATATAACAAGTTTTCAAACAAGGGAAACCAATATAATAAGTTTTCAAACAAGGTAAATCGACAAAAGTTTCCTAACAAGGGAAACCAACTTGAGTAGTTTTCAAATGAGGGAAACCAACAGAAGAAGTTTCAAAACAAAGGAAACCAACAAAAGAAGTTTATGATCAATAAAAAATAGCAAAAGTAGTTTCCAAACAATGACAACTAAAAAGGTAGTTTTATAACAAGGAAAACCAACATAAGTAGTTTTTGGAACCAACAAAGCTAATTACCAAAGATGTCATAATAAATGTAATAGGAAGCATATCAAAGGGTGAGAAGGAAGGAAAGTAAATCTCAAACATGGATGAAGACATCAGGGCCAAAAAGAAGGCTGAAGAAGGAAATAAGCAAATGAAAACCAAAAATACAAAGTTGAAAAAATACAAAAGAATCCATAAAGAATATTGTTGACACAATAAGTAGTTTTTGAAGTAGACAATACAACCAATGAAATACTAGATGAAGAAGTTTATGACTTAGAAAATCCAACTAAAATAGTCCATGACAAAGTAGCAGAAGAGGACACAAACCAAGAGAATCAAGAACCACAAATTCAAGTTATTGTTTTGACTTAAATTAAATAAAAGATAAGTAGCCGAAGAGGCTACAAAACCTTCAAGGTGAGATAACGTTGGGTATAGTAAACTCCCTTAAAAGAGTAGTTAATAAAAACATTAAGGAAGGGATCAAGGTTACCTATATCAATGGATCCATCACCCTATGATCAAATTTGACCTTTTCAATGGTTCATCCACCTATAAAACAGGAAGGATGTATTGTTAAATGGGTATGCTTATTACATTAATATTCCATTGTATATCACCTCTTTTAGATAACCACCTCATCAATTTTTTTATGATCTCTTACCCAACATGGGAATATCATATGGTATGGTAATCTCAAGTGATAGAG
>ML859934.1:0-10133 GCA_009831015.1 Picea engelmannii
GATAGTGATTGTATTTATGATGTATGTTTTGAATATTTCAAGTAGATTCCCTAATTCTATCCTTGTAACACCTCCTGGAACATCTTTGTTAGATCTACCTATAGGATCTCTTACACTTTTTCTTGTTTTGGCTTGGCTACGAGAGTACCTTTTACAATACTCTTCAATGTCTGCAAGCAGTTTATGATACACATATCCAGAACTCATAAGGTTTATTACCTCGATACAGTCATCCTTTATACCCTTTAGGAATATGGTCCTCACTGTGGCTATGTCTAAGGAAAATTGTTTTATCTTTTGATAGTTATATAAGAATCTTTCTAGGTAATCTTCCAAACTTTCCTCCTCAGATTGTTTCATTTTAAATATGTCATTCCTAGCATTCATAGGTCTGCAGTAGTCTTGATATTTTTGGAGGAAGGTCTCCTTCATTCCATCCCAAGATAAGATAGTTTGTTCACCTAGGCTCATAAACCATCTTAATGTTGAGTCTTTAAGTGTGGATGGAAAGAGTTTTAGTTTTTGTGCACTATCAGCGTAATTATAACTCCTACATAGTATATCAAATTCAAACAAAAATGAATCAGGATCTTTTGTTGACATACCATGGAAGTGAGGTAGTGATGAAAATGGAATATTCTTCATAGAAACATATCTAGTAAAGTCTAATATTGGGAATCCAAATGTCTATGTTTCGTTTTTTTCATTTCCCTCTTCATTCGCCATATCACCAAATAGCACATTGTAGGGTGTTGGTAATGTCTCCCCACTAAGTGATGGTTCAACCACTGGGTTGGTTGGTATATCCAATTGTTCCAATACCTTGTGTGTTTCCCCAATGGCAGATTCAACCTCTTCTACCACTACCTCTATCTCTTTTCCAGCTATTCCTTCTGATTGGGTCGCCAGTGCTTTCGCTCTTGATTGATGTACTATGTTTTCAATCTAAACAGTAGCTTCATATTTGGTAACTTTATTTGTAGTTTCAATTAATTCCTTTGAACTTTCCCCTCTGATGATTTTTCCTACACAAACACTAGTTGAATTAATATGGGGGGTTTTTCTTGATTTTTCTATAACTTTGGGGTGTTTTCTTGAATTTTCTGCAATTTTAGATGTAACAAATCTACCTTTTGTATCTCTACGTTTATGCATAAAAAGAAAAATATAAATACTAATTCAAACAAAATTCACTTACTAAAGGTAAGAGGACAACCTGAATTTGGAGAAACCCCACTAAAGTGGATGCAAGGGTTCTTCCCTCATGTCTTACCATCTTCTCCCTGCCCTCAAGTTGCCCTTAAAACCACTCCAAAACCATAAAATCAATCTAATGCAAAGAACTACCTATTACCGTTTACAACTCCCCGACAACGATGCCAAAATTTTGGTGCCATTATATGTTCAATAAATTGCAATCATTTAATATGTCAATCTAGTTTTCTAATCAATAGAGTTGATGTACTATATGTATCGATAACGGATAATTGTCTATGTAAGAAAAATAATTATGAAACTAAACACTTTGTTTCACACCTTTCAAGTAACACTCCAAAAATACAATTCAAAATCCAGAAAGAAAAATTGATCAACATATGTATAACTCAGAATTCTTGTTCAGGGGATAGATATTTCTCATTGTTGTCTCATGAAAGATAGATATGGGCTATGATTCTATCTCCTGTAACAACCACACAATCACTCATTAAAATTATGGAAACTTAACTGAGCTAAAAGAACTACCAGGAAGAGTATAAAAACTCCATTGTAAGCGCATGTATGTGAGAGATGGAGGTCTTAATTGTACCTATATATGGAAAGTGAAACCTGATTAATTCTAGGAAAGAAATATGAGTATGGTAGGATGGTCCATTACAGGTTCATGTACAATGATAGATAGAGATCCAAGTTGTTCTTAGATATGCAGAATGGAAACAACATTATAACATTTGTCTAGACAGAACGTTAAATAACTTAAAGTAAATAATTGTCCTCACACACTCACACAAAGATGTAAAACCATTACTCAGAGATATCATATACAAAAATATCTCTTATTCAAAATTACCATACATCCATAAGACCTTCTACCAATTGCATCATTGAAACATATCAGAGAAGGAATTAAATGTTGTAATCAAAATATGAAAATACTATGTTCACACACATATAGGAAATCATAATCATATTCACAATTAATTACAAGGAGACTTACCTTAGTTGATTCGGTGGGCCCTTTCCGTACCAATGAGGTAGCTCTTAAGATTACTTACAGTAGAGAATGTGTAAAAACAAACATATAATCTATAACATAAATTATATCATTGCTTCACAAAAATGGAGATACAATTCCCAGTTGTTCCAAAGCAAAACTTACAGCATAACTGTGCTTTACTTTATTTCTCTCTATATCCTATCATCTACGAGGCTCTCTCTTTTAAAGAGAAGCATTCGTTACAACCCAAGTCTAAAGATAACATCAAATATTTGTATAATATTTACAATTGGATGATATATTGATTCTTAAGGAAATGATTTCATCCTCATGACACAAAGTGCATGAGTGATCAAATGTATCATGTCCTCCAATGAACAGAGAATGTTCGAAACAAAAAAATGGATTGAAATCATCGAGAAAAATATCGTTCCAATAGCCAAGCCTGGGAATTTGAAACAGGTACTAGACACACACAACTTCATAATCTTGATACCAGACGGGAGTAACAAATGGTATTGGACACACACATGCATACATGTCAGTACCGGATGAACATAACAATCAATACCATATTCACACAGGAATACAAGATGGTATTGGATGAGTGTAACAAACGGGTACCGAACGACCTCAGCAACGAGTATCAGATGACCTCAACAACGAGTATCGGATGATCAAAACAACGAGTATGAGATGATCTCAACAACAGGAACTGTTAGCATGAAGTATGCTTGAACCATCCAAAGTAATTAGAAGGTTCTTTAAACATCAAATATTTAGTCCTAATTATTAATAAATCACTAGAAATTATGATTAAACATCAGTTACCTAATGGGTACACAAGAATTTCTTAAAGGCATGTCTGATGAGAAAACTAGGTAGAAGGTGCATCGGTATTAGGAAAAATTGGTGAGGATATGATCAAGATAAAGAAATTAGAGGTGAAAAAAAGGAGGCTCAATAGTGTTCCTTGGATTGGTATGGAAATTCAATGGCATGCATTGGTATTGGAATTGATATGGTATGGTATGCATTGCCTTGCCTTGCCTTGGTATGGTATGGTATGGTATGCCTTCCCATGCCATGCCTTGCTTTGCCTTCACTTTCCATGTCTTGTCTTTCCATACAATGTCTTTCCATACCATGCATTTCCATGTCATGCCATGCCATGCCATTCCATGCCTTGCCTTGCATTCACTTGGCATGCCTTATATTTTCCATGCCATGCCTTTTCATACCATGCCATTCCTTTCCATGCCTTACCTTGTCTTCACTTTCCATGTCTTGTCTTTCCATACCATTCCTTTCCATACCATGCCTTTCCATATCATTCCCTACCATGCCATGCCATGCCATGCCTTGCCTTGTATTCACTTGGAATGCCTTGTCTTTTCCATGCCATTCCTTTCCATGCCATGCCTTGCCATGCCTTACCTTGCATTCACTTGCCATGTCTTCTCTTTGCATATCATGTCTTTCCATGCCATGCCTTCACTTGCCATTCATTGCCTTCACTTTCCATGCCTTTCCTTTCATTCACTTTACATGCCATTAAAGGATTCATGCATAAAAATTACAATAAAAGGATTCATTAAGCATGTAATTCTACAACTTGCTATCCCATATTTTTTATATAAAAATAATTGCATGAAAATTCCAATGTTTTGGTCAATTAAGCATAGTGCAATTTTTTAAGAGGAGGTCAATTTTCAAGAACACCGTGTTGGGAATTCATGGGTAGTGTAGTCACATGGACCTTATACAAATAGACTTGTGGGAGCTTATGAAACTCCTTTATTCCACTCGGTTTGGATTTTATGCCCCCGGACCAAATTGGCCACATGTCCCTAAATGGCTTGAAGAGGTGAGTTAAAAATCACGATAAAACTCAAACAATGACTCAGATGGACGAACTGCCAATTTCATTGGATCTAGAGAATTGGGTTTCAACTAGGGGGGGCTTATGCTATCATTTCATCCACTGAAAAACCATTTCTTGGAGTATCTACGAAACTAGGGTTTTGGTCAATGAGGCATAATGCAATTTCTGAAGAGGAGGTCGGTTTTCAAGAAAACCGTGTCAGGAATTTGTGGGTAGTGTAGTCACGTGGGACTTGGCCAAATAGACTTATGGGATCTTATAGAACTTTGTTATGCCACTCAGTTTGGATTTTATTCCCCCGGACCAAATTGGCCACATGTCCCTGAATGACTTGAAGAGGTGAGTTTCAACTCGCGATAAAACTCAAACCAAGACTCGGATGGGTGAACTGTCAATTGTATTAGATTATCTATGAAAATAGGGTTTTGGTCAATAAGACATAGTGCAATTTTTGGAGAGGAGGCCAATTTTCAAGAACACTGTGTCAGGAATTTGATGGGTAAACTATATGTACTAATTTCCCTTAATTAAATTTTCAACCTGGGGTAAGTAAACTTAGAGTTGTGACACGGTATGAGCCAAGGAAGAAAGAAAATCTAATTGAAAGATTACCTAGCTAAGAATATGGTTTACCCTAGGGATAAACACTCTTTTCAATTTACAATTCTACTTTAAAAAAGATGAATTTTAAAATCGATTTAAACAACATATTCTATGTTAAATATACAAAGCAACCTTTAACTAATGAGCTTTAAGAAATCTAGGACTATGAACCATTTAATCTAAGTAGCTTTAAACAATCTAGGACTATGAATTATTTAATCAATCTCTGAATAAGAAAAGAACAAATAATCTATCTCTGAACTATTTAATCTATCTTTGAATAAGAAAATAACAAATAATCTATCTCTGAACTATTTAATCTATCTATTTAATTTATCTCTGAATGAACAAGTAATCTATGAATAAGAAAATAATATGTCAGAATTATCTTTACAAGTGAACTCTATTCTTAAAGAAAAAACTCACAATTATTTCTATTGTGCAGAGAATAAACACTAATCTACCTAACTAAAAGAAAGAAAAGAAAAAACTCAGAATTATTTCTATCTTGTAAATAATAAACACTACTTTACCTAACTAAAAGTAAGAGCGTTATGACAGTATTCAAATGCGATGATTGTGTCTACGGTGGCGAATTACATCACGATGTCATCTAACCACTAATAAAAATTCAAGTGGAATTAACTCAATGCTAACTTCTACAGAGAAATGCAGGGTATGGATAAGGCAGTCTATAGAAAGCTTTTCCATCATAAAAACAACATTAGATGTTCTTGTAATCCATGTGATATTTAAATATTGTGTAAGGAGATATTCAACATCAATCATTTTATCTATCACACTAATACTGGAAAATACTCTATTCAAAATCAACGATTCAAGCAAAACTACAAACTCATAACTAGTACTAATTAGAAATCATAATTCAAATTCATAACTAGCATATCATTGAAAATCATAACTCGAAATTATAACTAAAATACCATTGAAAATCATAACTCAAAATCAACTTCTATATTAACGTGTTGATGATAAAAACAATATTAACAAGTTAAGGAAACCTACAGAGAGTATTTGAAAATTACAACTTAATAAATGAACACTATCTAAATAGATAATCTACAAAGTGATTTACAACTTTATGAAACAGAGAGAAAAAGACATGATAGCATAATTAAACAACTTTTAAACAAGTGAACTACAACCTGCAAACAAATTGTTAAGAATCTAAATATAAACAAGTAAACATGGGCGTCCACACATGCTCTATGATACACACACAATTCATGAAGCGAGTTGCAAGTTAGAAGAGATATACAGTGATATAATTTCAACAAGCAATTCAAAATTAAAGAGATATACATAGTGATATGAATTAGCAAGCAATTCAAAATTGGTAAGTGATAAAAACCAAATATAAAAATACAGATATTTACTGATATGAAAAACTACCCAGACCACTAGTGGGACCCCTAGAAGGTCGTGGAAATACTTCAATAGGAAAATGCAGTCACTGAATCAATATGGCATTGATATTAATATCCAAAAACAAAGTATACAACAAAATTAAAGATAATGTCTGTGTGTATAAAATAAAATCTGTGTCTCTTCGTGCATATGCAGTAATTATTTATAGATTTATACATAGCTTGAGATGTCGACCATTGGAAGGGTCGACACTCTCTAAAAACATAAATACATTAAATTACATTAACATAAAGCATCTTTCCCAACATCCTCGTACGCTCAAAATAGCAGTCGCTGCAACTACCCAAGTCTGAATGTAACGAGTTCCTAAGCTGGAGGCCGTGAGTGGGCACAAAACCCATGTACCTAATTCTCCCATCAAAGCCTGCCTATATACCAACCTCCAAATCCACTATGCTCTGAGTGCCAGATCGAGTGATGGATGGAGTGTTGGATGGAGGTCTGGACGAAGGAATGGATGGAAGGCCAGATAACATTTTTTTCCTATTGCAAGCAAACAAGAAACATTAGAGCATTGTAATCATTCAAATGAATATGAATTAATAGAAAACCATTGCAAAATGATGATTACACATACCTCGTGTTGTTCCATGGTGAATTGATGCACAAATCTTGATAATACCTTTAAAAATGGCTAAATAAGAGCATAGAATGTATAATTTTCACATGCAAAAAGGATTTGGTCATTGGAAAAAAAGTCAAAACACCAAATCAACATTTATCCCATGCCTAAGAGTTTGTAGGTCCCTCTGCAAAAAAAAATGGATCACCCGACATATCTATACTCATGAAGGAGGGGGTGGATTAGCTTTAGAAGCTTCTTCCTCATGCTATGGGGAATTTGGATTAGGTATTTTTATGTGTTTCAATTGCATCATGATACTATGATTGGTGGTGGTCATTTGATCGACCAATCGCTGAAGAGATTTTACATTTTCTTGCAGGACAACATTGTCATGGTGCAAATGTCGAACCACAGTTTCTCATTCTGCCAACTGTTGAAGCAGTTGAGCATTCTCTTTTTTCAATTTCTCAATAATTGGGGTTTGATCAGATGGCTGAAGAGAAGAAATCTTAGGCTCCTTGATAGATGTAGAAGGTATATCAACTTTAGAAGACGGTGTAGACATCTGGGAGGAGGGAGTAACAATGTTTTTGTGAGGAAGACTTGGTGTAATAGGTTCAGATTTGATCTCTTTATCGGGCTTAGAATCCTCTACAGAAACTTCTTTAAGTTTTTATGGGGGCTATCATGGTCGGAATATAATTGAATAGGATCTAAAGTACTTTGAGGTTTTATATTGGGATTGCCACTCATACTTCGGGTGTTTCTTCGAAAGGATTTCCCCTTGAATCGATTAGCTCCTATCCTCTTTGTAGGAAACGAAGAAAAATATTGATGAAATGAATCTTGCAACATCTTAGGTTTAGAATTGATAGGTGTTGAAGGCAATTGGGAATTATCAACAGGCTTCTTTATTTTCTTACTAGATAAGGCTGCAGGGGAATCAATAATTTTGTTGGCTTTCTTATTAGGCAGGGAGATAGTTTGAACTAGAGGGTTTGGATTTTTTGGAGATTGAGGATTAGGTGGGGTGACAACCCCTGAATAAACCAATTTATTGCTTGTCTTAACTGTGAGATGGGGATTCTAAAATTGGCAGAGGAAATCTTCCCATGTCTTACTATGTTTTTTCAATTATGATATAACAAGAAATTTAATGAGCCCATGGTGAAATAAATTATTGATAGGGTTGGACAAATTTTTACGGACCTCGGAAGACATCTTCTCGAGGATTTTATGAAAATAGAAGGGAAAATTCAGGGGTTTGTTGAATTGAAAATGGGCCAAAAGAAGGAAATGACAGGATTTAAAAATAGATTACCTACCTTCACAAGTGATGAGCTCGGTAATTAAGATTAGAGGGTTGATCAGTTCATATTTGATCCACTCTTTTGAATACCCTTTGGCTCTAGATAAATTTTGGTATTCGGGCTTGAATACCCGATTATAACTTGGACGTGGTAGTTGATGGTGTTTGAACCACCGATCCCCAACCCATGGAAATTTTGTGGCCGAGGCAATGGATTCCTCGAAGACTGAAAAGACCAGAGTCCCTACGCGAGAAAGTTTCCCATCAAACCCGAGAGAGAATTTGAGAGAGATACCATCATTGTGCCCCTTCAGACTGGCTAGAAACGGTACCCAACCTGTGTAGAGGAATATTTCTCGACATGCTACGAATTTCAGAATGGCCAGTAGCTCAATGTAGGAGGACGGTTCATAACGGTTGGGCATTGTTACAGATCAAGGGATGAGCAGGAGGCCTAAATCAGGCAGAGGGAGAGCATGGTACATCAAGCAAAGGATGAGAAAAATAGACAGAGTATGAGAAATTGGGACATAGTACCCATTTCTTAATGCAATTGTGATGGAAACGGTTCAGTCATGGGTGAATGCGTCATACATGAATGCCATGTGATCTTAATTGCGCCTATTTTGAATTGGAATGGTGTGTACTTTTGAGGTAAACAAAATCGTGTAATAAATTAGATCAATGTCCAAGTCTTTGACTTGGATATTTGATCATAAAATGAATTTATAATTTTAATTTGATCACCAAGATGAAATTTGAAGAATACACCATTTAATTCATCCAATTTATCATTGCAACGGGCATAATCAATTCGAGAAATCATACCTAAACGCGATCGTGATCATTTACAATGCATACAATACCTCATCTGATCCTCCATATGGAAATCCATCATGTCCTCGAGATGGCACTCCATCCGGTCCCCTGTGTAAGTGAAAACTATCCAATAGTAAACTTGCATTCGCCCATAGCACTCAAATTGGAGGATTTCTGGTAGGCATGGTGAACAGGAGCATGGATAGGATGAACATGAATAATATTATCCATTTTTTTATTTCCTTGTCATCGATCTGTAGCGATACAAACAACGTATTCCTCTTTTCACAGGCTTATAATACAGATGGTAGTGAGTATTTATCAGGTTTTATCGATCTGTAATTGTTACAATGAACGGTCAAGCATAAGTAGTCTTCCATTGCATAAACATAAATAAAAATGCACATCATGATTATAAAAAACAAAGTTATTTCAGTAGTATAAAACTTATTATACAAATACAAACAACTGCTAATATAATAGCCTAGGATATTGTAAAAACAATATGACATATTTTTTTAAGAGATTCTACTTCCCCTTCTCATGGCTTATGATGAAGATGGCAATGTTTATCATTTTTCATCTCAGGAAACCCCTCCCCCACTTCTATGTATTGTGACACATCACAATCAAAGATATGGGAAACCAATCAATTCTCCCAATATCCTAAGATTTATAGTTTTCCAAGTGTAGAGATAAATTTCACACATTAGTTTGACAAGACGATTAAAATATGGCCCCACCTATAGGGAAGAACATCCTACATATAGTTAAGAAGAGATAGGCAAGAGAGTCTTAGGATTGTATTAAAGTTAGTTCCCAATGGTAGATTGATGGAGTTCATTTACCTTTGCTTAACCATGCATACTTCTTTTCATCTTTTTCTACAAGTAGTGTCGTACATCAGGACAAGTTTTAAGATTTAGGAATTTTATTTATTGTTTTTCAGATCATCAGTGACGATACCACCCTCTCTAGGTAGAATTCCCCTTTGCCAGCAAGCCTGCTTAATACTCTGAAGGGTTTACCTAGTCATACCATAGGCTGATACCCTCTTCCAGCAGACCTGTTCAGTATCTCGACGGGTTACCCTCTTACACCCTTTTACAGCAAAGACTGGTCCACCATATTTTAAGATTTGTGTATAAATATTGCTTTTTGCAAGAAGATGTGGAGGCAACTCTGATTTTTTATTTATTTTAGACTGGTATTGTATTTAAGTTGGAGGATGACTCTTCTTTATGTATTCCTTATAGATTGTCCTGATGTAAAGGATACTTAAGTGGGC
>ML859934.1:10657-25160 GCA_009831015.1 Picea engelmannii
AATCACCAAGTTGAAATTATTTCTTTTTAATAAATTTATCATGCCACTTGCTCCTTTGGTTTTGAACTAAAATTGTCCATTGTATAGCATCTTGTCTAATATATATAATTTGTTCAATTGTAGGGCTCGATGATTTTGTGCCTCGTCTAAGTCTAATCCCAATTGTGCAGTAATACATAAAGTCCTTACTTGGAATTCAATTGGTAGAATTACTTGTTTTCCATAAACTAGTTCGTATTGGGTATGCCCAACGGTGTTTATCCAGGTGGTACAATATGCCCACAAAGCCTCTGGAAGTATATCATCCCAATCTCTATGGTGTAATTGGATAGTTTTGGTTAGGATAGTTTCCAATACTTTGTTTGTTGATTCTACTTGGCCATTAGCTTGTGGGTGGTATGGAAAGGACTTACAATTCTTTATCCCATATTTTTCCATTAATTCCGTCATCATCTTAGAAGTAAATTGTGTACCCTATTTTGTCAAAATCTCACGAGGAGCACCAAAGAGGGTAAAAATATCTTCATAAATGAACTCAAAAACAGATTTTTCAGTAGCCCTAAACAAGGATTTTTCCTCTACCCACTTGGTGACATAATCTGTGCAAACCATAATATAATTCTTCTTACGAGACATGGGAGACATTGGTCCTACAAAATCAAGGGCCCATTTCTCAAAAGGTTCTATCATAACTTGGGAACGTAAGGGAATTTCATCAGCTGATGTGGGTCTTCCTATCCTCTGACAGCTATCACAACTTCTCACATATTTGGCAGCATCCTTAAAAATGCTAGGCCAATAGTAACCTGAATGTAAAACCTTATATGTTGTAAGTTTATCAGAAAAATGTCCACCACATGGTCCATCATGACAACTTCGTAGGATTTCTAGTATCTCATCTTCCCAGATACATCTATGAATAATCAAGTCTGGTCTAGTATGAAAAAGGTCATGGCCAACCCATGAATATTTAGCACTTTGCGTTATAATTCGACGTTTTTCATGAGGTGACAAATGAGATGGTAACTTTCTAGTAGCCAAATAATTTTCCATGTCTGCAAACCATGGAGTGTTTACGGAGATGGAAAAGAGATGCTCATCTCAAAAACAATTATCAACATGAATATTATCACCCTCATGATTAATGCATGAGAGAAAATCAACTACTAAGTTCTCTTTTCCAGGTCGGTCAAGGACGATGATATTGAAATCTTGTAATAAAAAGAGCCACCTAGTTACTCAACCATTGGTAATAGGTTTGTTCATGAGAAATCTAATGGAAGAGTGATCGATATGTACAAATACCTCACATCATGTGATATAATGGAGAAACTTATTGATGGCATGGACAACTTCCAAGAATTATTTTTCGGTGAATGTATAGTTTATCTCGGCAGGGGACAAGTTCTTACTCACAAAGTAAATCGCATAGGATTGTTGGTCTTATTTTTGTCTTAATACTCTTCCTATTGTAGTATCAGAGGCATCAATGGAGATGTGAAATGGAAGGGCCCAATTGGGTCCCCTAATAACTGGTGCCATAGATAATTTAGTTTTTAGAGTTTCAAAGGCGGTTTGACAATGTTCAGTCCAAAGAAAATCAACATCTTTTGTAAGCAATCCAAACATTGGTGCAACAATCTTTGTAAAATTCTCAATAAATCGTCGGTAGTATCTAGCATGTCCAAGAAAGCTTCTTACCTCTTTTTGAGTCTTTGGAGGTAGAAGTTTGATGATTACCTCAATCTTAGCAGGATCCAACTTAATCCCTTCAGATGAAACATGATTCCCTAAGATTACTTCTCTAGTCAATAACATTTTACACTTTTCATGACTTAAGGATAGATTCATTTCTTCACATATAGTAATAACTTTCTTCAGATTGTCTAGGGATTCCTGATGAGTATTTCTATATACTGTAAAATCATCCATATAAACTTCCACACAGTCATGAATAAGGTCAATAAATATCCCTAATACTGCTTGTTTAAATGTGGCAGGAGAATTACACAAACCAAATGGTAAGACCTTATAGGCATAGGTTCCCCAAGGACAAGTGAAAGTAGTATTGTCTTTATCCTCAGGTGATATGATAATTTGGTTGTATCCGTTATATCCATTTAGGAAGGAAAAATATCGCTTCCCTGACAAGGTATCCAAGACTTGGTCAATGAAGGGGAGAGGAAAATAATATTTGAGAGTGGCCTTATTAAGTTCCTAGAAGTCAACACAAATTCTCCATTTTTCGATTACTTTCTTTGGAACCACTACAAGCGGGGATACCCATTTACTATCAGAGATTGGATAAATAAAACTGACATTCAATAGTTTATATATTTACTCCTTTAATATATCCTTTAATGTCGGATTCATCCTTCTCTAGGGTTGCCTAATAGGTGTTACGTCTGCCTGGGTATATATGTGATGGATGCATGTGTCGGGGTGTATACCATTTATATTGGTATATTCCCACGTGAATGCTCCTGATTGGTGCTTAAGGACATTTACTAATTGTTCTTGTTGATTTGCATCCTGTCCGAAATTTATATGTAGGAATTTCTCATAACCAATCTCATAAGGCATGGTATAAGATATGGCAGATTCATCTATCTCAAAAATAAAATATGTTGAAGACAAATTTGATGGGTCCAATTGTTCTTGCAATTATTCACCAAACATGTACTCAAATTGGGGAAAATAATGTGGAAAATCAACACACGTGATTGTAGAAATAAATTGATTTATTACATTCTTCGTTGTTTGCTCCTGAAGTGCCCAGGAATGATCACTAGGCAACACGGGTTCTTCCCAGTTCTCATTCTCATATGGAAATTCAAGCCACCATATATTCTCTACAACAAGTTGAGTTGGTGGGTATATGTTAAGCTTCTGTATAGAAATTCCATTAGATATAGTCATTTCACCTTCTCTACAACCAATAAATGCATTGGTTGTGGCCAACCAAGGTCTTCCCAAGATAACAGGATGCCCTTTATCAAGATCCTTTGAATGAATGACAAGAAAGTATACTGGATATTCCCATGATGCTAATGTGACTATGATATCATCCAAGATTCCTTTAGGTATAACTTTTGTCTTATCTTCTAATTCCAAAATAGTTGGGGTAGGTCTAAGGAGGGGTTTCAACTGTAATTATTTTAAGTTAGTAACAATCATAACATTGATGGTTTCCCCTAGGTCTATGAGATTATTTCCAATGGGAACCTTATTAATGGTTATTGCTACTATGGGATTCCCTGGGTTTGCATACTTTGTGACCCTAGGATGCTCTGATATGTATTCAGACAATTCCCCTATCAAATGTATTGTTGGAGGATCTTTCTGTTTCCTACCTGGTTTCTTAATACACAATTCCTTGATCACCTTCCTATAAATTGGAATGTCCTTTATGGCTTGTAATAGGGGAATTTTGAAACAGATATTCTTCAATTCATTTAAAATGTTAAATTTCGATCGAATCGTTGGTTTCTCAATTGCTAATGTTTCTGGATAAGGATGGGATTTTGTAATCTGTGAAGATTCACTTTGGGGAAGCTTATGTTCCTGGTCTTTGGGAATGATAGCATCTTCCCACTTAGCGTCATCCTTGGGTTGGTAGGGAGTTTCATACTCTTCTTCTTCCTAGATGACTACTGAATACCTCTATCTATTCAGAACTTTCCCCTACCTTAGCTGTATCACATGTAATGGAACAAGAGAAATAACATATTTCAGGAAGGTTTGCAACTCAACATTGTGAAGAGGTTGAGTTGGTTTGTTATTCAAGTTAGGCACTAGTTGCACTGGTAATAATGTTGGTCTTGGGGAGCTTGTATTTTGAAATTGTTGGGGTTGTTGTGGAATAAGAGGTAAAGGTGGGGGAACAAAACGTGGAAACAATTGTTGGATGTTCGGTGGAAACTGTGGGTAAGGATGAGTGAGCATAGGAATGGGTGGAACTAGAGTGTTTCCTTAGGTATTCCCTCCTCTCCATCCTTTTATCCAAGGTTGGTGTGAAGCATACTGTGGAGACCATTTTTTCCAACTTGGTGAGTTCCACTGTTGTGGTTGTTGATGATAAGGTGGAACTTGAGGTGGTATATCATGGTATGTAGGCTAACTCCTAGGTTGCCATGGCCTCCTAGGTGCATAAGAAGATTCCCTAGGATCCCCACTTCTGTAAATGGATAATAAATCGGGCAGTGATGGGAATTTTTCAGTTGGGTGATCTTAATTACAGAAGCCACAAACTAAAATGTTGTCTAATGGGCATTCTCTTGAGTAATGCCTCCTCATACACCTTGGAAAAAATATGCACATTACTGCATTCTCTTCCTCCTGTTTCTTATTAATATTTAAGGTTTCCAACTGAGAACCTATTGTACTTAGAATATCAATTTTTAAGTTCTCCAATAGGTTTCCTATCTCTACCCTTGTAATACCACCAGAACTAACTTCTTTTAGGTTTCTACTATAAGGATCCCGAACACTCTTTCTAGTTTTGGCCCTACTCCTTGAGTAATTTCTACACATTTCACAGATTTTAGTGAATGGTTTATGGGATATGTCACCTGGTGCCATCAGGTTAAGTGTCTCTAGATATTCTTCCAAAATTCCTTTAAGGAAAATATTACTGACTGCATCATTTGGTATTTCAATTTCTGTGAGGTATAAGGAAACCGTTCCATGTAATATTCGAGACTCTCATCCTCTAACTGTTGAATTTTAAAAATATCATTACAATAATCCTTAGATTTGCAATAGTATTGGTATTTATTAATAAATATAGCTTTAATATCTTCCCAATACCTAATACTAGAATCTCCTAACCCCATGAACCATCTTAGTGCAGAATCCTTGAGTGTGGCAAGAAATTTTTTTAATTTCTGGGCATCTTGCAAGTAGTTATAGATTCTACACAAGATGTCAAACTCAAACAGGAAGGTGTGTGGGTCCTCACTGCTCTTACCATAAAATGTGGGCAGTACAAAGAGTGGAATTTTCTTCATGTTGACATTTTTTGTGGTATCCAAAATTGGAAACCCAAAGATGGTTTATGTTTGGTTTCCAACTTCTTCTCCCTCATTGTGTCTCACATGGTTGTGATCCTCTAGATCATGCATATTGATTTGATTCCCAAAGAAAGAATACCTGAATGATTTTATCCTTGAAGATAACAAAGTGTCCCAAGGTTCTTTTTCAGGAAGGGTATTCCTTCAATAGGAATATTTATCTACTATTTGGATGTTCGAGACTTTATTCGAGCATGTCGAAACTAATCGTTCCAAAGTTGATGTTTCAACTTGGGATACAACTATATTGGATGAACTACCAAAGAGAAAATTCACTTGTTCAGGGTCAATGATATCTACAAATTTAGAGTCCCCTGATGGTGGTGAAAAGGAAAAGGTTGTGTTGGTTGGTTCTGATGAAGGTTCAAGTGGTCTTGCCTTCTGTCCCACTACTATTGATGTCTCAATTTTTTGCTCTATAGTTTCCCCAATTTTGGTCTCTTCTGAGACTTTTTTATCTCTTTGGGTTGAGCTATCCCCTACTTTCTGATATCATTATGTGGAGTTTATGGGTGGATTGTTCCTTCCTCCAAAAAGGTTAGAAGGAACCTTGATTGGAAGTTTTGGTTTGGTTTTGATATATCTACCCTTTAGGCCCCTAGGTTTGTTCATGAAAGTAGTACAAAAACAAAAACTACCATTGGGTTTGGGGTAACCTATTATAACAAATGCGCAGGTTCTTACCTCTCATCCTAAATTTCCCTCGCCACCAAAATAGTACTAATGCTCAGAAATAATCTACTTCCTAATTGTTTTCTACCTTACGACAACTCCCCGACAACGACGCCAAAAATGATGGGTAAACTATATGTATTAATTTCTCTTAATTAAATTGTCAACCTAGGAAAATTAAACTTATATTTGTGACACAATATGAGCCAAGGAAGAAAGAAAAGCTAATGTAAATATTACCTAGCTAAGAATATGGTTTACCCTAGGGATCAACACTCATTTCAATTTACAATTCTCCTTTAAAAAAGATGAATTTTAAAATCCATTTAAACAACATATTCTATGTTAAATATACAAAGCAACCTTTAACTAATGAGATTTAAGCAATCTAGGACTATGAACCATTTAATCTAAGTAGATTTACACAATCTAGGACTATGAACTATTTAATCGATCTTTGAATAAGAAAAGAACAAATAATCTATCTCTGAACTATTAAATAACATGTAACACCCCAGGTTTTGAATAACTTGGAATACAACTATATTGGTTGAACTGCCAAAGAGAGCATTCACCTGTTCAGGGTCAATGATATCTAAAAATTTAGAGTCCCTTGATGGTGGTGAAAAGGCAAAGGTTGTGTTGGTTGGTTCTAATGAAGGTTCAAGTGGTCTTGCCTCCTATCCCACTACTGTTGATGTCTCAATTTTCTTCTCTATAGTTTCTCCAGTTTTGGTCTCTTTTGAGACTTTTTAGCTCTTTGGGTTGGGTTATCCCCTACTTTCCGATATCGTTCTGTGGAGTTTATGGGTGGATTGTTCCTTCCTCCAAAAAGGTTAGAAGGAACCTTGATCGGAAGTTTTGGTTTGGTTTTGATATATCTACCCTTTGGGTCCCTGGGTTTGTTCATGAAGTAGCACAAAAAGAAAAACTACCATTGGGTTTGGGGGAACCTGCTATAACAGATGTGCAGGTTCTTACCTCTCATACTAAAGTTCCCCTGCCACCAAAATAGTACTATTGCTTAGAAATAATCTACTTCCTAATTGTTTTCTACCTTAAGGCAACTCCCCGACAACTGCGCCAAAAATGATGGGTAAACTATATGTATTAATTTCCCTTAATTAAATTGTCAAGCCGGGGTAAGTAAACTTAGATTTGTGACATAGTATGCACCAAGGAAGAAAGAAAATCTAATGGAAATATTACCTAGCTAAGAATATGGTTTACCCTAGGGATCAACACTCTTTTCAATTTACAATTCTCCTTTAAAAACAATGACTTTTAAAATCCATTTAAACAACATATCCTATGTTAAATATACAAAGCAACCTTTAACTAATGAGCTTTGAGAAATCTAGGACTATGAACCATTTAATCTAAGTATCTTTAAACAATCTAGGAATATGAACTATTTAATCAATCTTTGAATAAGCAAAGAACAAATAATCTATCTCTGAACTATTTAATATATCTTTGAATAAGCAAATAACAAACAATATATCTATGAACTATTTAATCTATCTATTTAATCTATCTCTGAATGAACAAGCAATCTCTGAATAAGCAAATAATCTGTCAGAATTATCTTTACAAGCGAACTCTATTCTTAAAGAAAAAACTCACATTTATTTCTATCGTGCAGAGAATAAACACTAATCTACCTAATTGAAAGCAAAAAAAGAAAAAACTCACAATTATTTCTATCTTGTAGAGAATAAACACTAATTTACCTAACTAAAAGTGAGATCGTTATGACAACATTCAAATGTGATGATTGTGTCTACGGTGGTGAATTACATCACGATGGAATCTAACCACTAATGACAATTCAAGTGGAATTAACTCAATGCTAACTTCTACAGAGAAATGCAGGGTATGGATAAGGTAGTCTATAGAAAGTTTTGTCATCATAAAAACAACATTATATGTTCTTGTAATCCATGTGATCTTTAAACATTGTGTGGAAAAGATTCAACATAAATCATTTTCTCTATCACACTAATACTAGAAAATACTCTATTCAGAATCAATGATTCAAGCAAACCTACAAACTCATAACTAGTACTAATTAGAAATCATAATTCAAATTCATAACTAGCATATCATTGAAAATCATTATCGAAATTATAACTAAGATACCATTGAAAATCATAACTCAAAATCAACTTCTATCTTATCATGTTGATGCTAAAAAAAGATTAACAAGTTAAGAAAACCTACAAAGAGTATTTGAAAATTATAACTTAATAAATTAACATTGTCTAAATAGATACTTTGCAAAGTGATTTACAACTTTATGAAATAGAGAGAAAAAGACATGATAGCATAATTAAACAACTTCTAAACAAGTGAACTACAACCTGCAAGCAAAGTGTTAAGAATCTAAATATAAAAAATTAAACATGGACGTCCACACATGCTCTATGATACACACATAGTTCAAGAAGTGAGCTGCAAGTTAGAATAGATATACAATGATACGATTTCAACAAGAAATTCAAAATTAAAGAGATATACACAGTGATATGAATTAACAAGCAATTCGAAATTGGTAAGTGATAAAATCCAAATAAAAAAATACAGATATATATTCATATGAAAAACTACCCAGACCACTGGTGGCCCCCCCAGAAAATCATGTAAATACTTCAATAGAAAAACACAGTCTCTGAATCAATATGGCATTGATATTAATCACCAAAAACATATTATACAACAAAATTAAAGATAAAGTCTGTGTGTATAAAATAAAATCTGTCTCTCTTCATGCATATGCAACAAGTATTTATAGAGTTATACAGAGCTTGGGAGGTCGACCACTGGAATGGTCGACACTCTCTAAGAACATAAATACATTAAATTCCATTAACAGAGATCATCTTTCCCAACAACCTCGTACACTCAAAATAGTGGTCGCTGCAACTACCCAAGTCTGAATGTAACGAGTTCCAAAGCAGGAGGTCGTGAGTGGGCACAAAACCCATGTTCCTGATTCGCCCATCGAAGCTCGTTGATATACCAACAACCAAATCCACTGCGCTTCGAGTGCCGGATGGAGTTCAGGAAGAAGAACTGGATGGAAGGTTGGATCCCATTTTTGGCCTGTTGCAAGGAAACAAGAAACATTAGAACATTGTAATCATTCAATTGAAGATGAATTAACATAAAACCATTGCAAAATGATGATTACACATACCTCGTGTTGTTCCATGTTGAATTGATTCACAAAGCCTAATATTACCTTTAAAAATGGATAAATAAGAGCATATAATGTATAATTTATGTATGCAAAAAGGATTTGGTTATTGGAAAAATAGTCAAAACAACAAATCAACAACATTTTTGGGTAGTTTAGTCATGTGGGACTTGGAAAAATAGACTTGTGGGAGCTTACATAACTCCGTTATTCCACTCGGTTTAGATTTTATGCCCCCAGATCAAATTGGCCACATGTCCATGAGTGACTTGAAGAGGCAAGTTGCAACTCATGATAAAACTCACACCGAGACTTGGATGGGAGAACCAGAAGTTGCATTGGATCTGAAGCACTAGGTTTAAACTAGGGGGGGCCTTAACTGTCATTACATCCATCGGAAAACCATTTGTTGGAGTATCTTCGGCACTAAGGTTTTTTTCAATGAGGCATAGTGCAGTTTCTGAAGAGGAATTCAATTTTCAAGAACACTACGTTGGGAATTTGTAGGTAGTGTAGTTGCATGGACATGGCCAAATAGACTTTCGAGAGCTTACAAAACTCCGTTATGCTGCACAATTTGGATTGTATTCCCCCAGACCAAATTGGCCACATGTCCATGAATGGCTTGAAGAGGCGAGTTGCAACTCATGATAAAACTCAAAATGAGACTATGATCGATGAACCATTAGTTGCATTGGATATGTAACATTGAGTTTCAACTAGGGGGCTACCCCACTATCATTCCATCCACCGAAAAATTGTTCATTGGAGTATATTCAACACTAGGGTTTTGGTCAATGAGGCATAGTGCAATTTTTGAAGAGGAAGTCGATTTTCAAGAACACTCTGTTGGGAATTTGTGGGTAGTTTAGTTGTGTGGGCCTTGTCCAAATAGACTTGTGGGAGATTACACAACTCTGTTATGCCACTTGGTTTGGATTTTATGCCCCCAGACTGAATTGGCCACATGTCCCTGAATGGCTTGAAGAGGCAAGTTGTAACTCATGATAAAACTCAAACCAGGATTCAGATGGGTGAAGCGTCAGTTGCATTGGATCCAGAGCACCATGTTTCAACTAGGGGGGGGCCTCCGCTATCATTTAGTCCACTAGAAAATTGTTTGTTGGAGTATCTCCAATACTAGGGTTTTTCTCAATGCTTATTACATATGTTTAGGAAAGGAAAGTGAAGGCAAGGCATGGCATGTAAAGTGATAAGGCAAGGAAATTGAAGGAAAGGCATGAATGGTGAAGAAAGTGAAGGAAAGGAATGTCATGGCATGGCATGGGAAATGCAATACAAGTGAAGGAAAGGAAAGTGAAGGCAAGGCATGAATGGCAAGGAAAGTGAAGGAAAGGCATGACATGCTATGGAATGGCATGGAAAAGGAAATATGAGTAAAGGAAAGTAAAGTGAAGGCAAGGCATGAATGGAAAGGCAAGTGAAGGCAATCCATGGAATTCTATGGAATGGCATGGAAAAGGAAAGACAAGTGAAGGGAAGGAAAGGCAGGTGAAGGCAAGGCATGAATGGCAAGGAAAATGAAGGAAAGGTATGGAATTCTATGGAATGGCATGACATGACATGAAAAAGGAAATGCAAGTGAAGGAAAGGCAAGTGAAGGCAAGGAAAGGAAAGTGAAGCCAAGGCAAGGAAAGTAAAGGAAAGGCATGAATGACAAGGCATGAATGGAAAGGAAAGTGAAGGAAAGGCATGGCATGGAAAAGGAAAGAAAAGTGAAGGTAAGGAAAGGCAAGTGAAGTCAAGGAAAGTGAAGGCAAGGCATGAATGGAAAGGAAATTGAAGGAAAGGCATGGCATGGCATGGAAAAGTAAAGACAAGTGAAGGAAAGACATGGCATGCTATGGAATTGCATGGAAAAGGAAAGGAATTGAAAGTGAATGGCAAGGAATGTGAAGGAAAGGCATGTCATGCTATGGAATGGCATGGAAAAGGTAAGACAAGTGAAGGAAAGGAAAATGAAGGAAAGACAGGTGAAGGAAAGGCATGACAAGTGAAGGGAAGGAAAGGAAAGGCAAGGCATGGAAAGGCAAGGAAAGGCATGGAAAGTGAAGGAAAGGAAAGGCAAGGCATGGGAACTGAAGGAAAGGTATGGCATGGAAAGTGAAGGCAAGGCAAGTAAATGCATGGAAAGGAATGGAATGATGAGGAAAGGAAAGGCATGGAAAGGAATGGCATGGCATGTTAAGGCAAGGCAAGACATGGAATGTGAAGGAAAGGCATGGCATGTGAAGGCAAGTCATGGCATGGCATGTGAAGGAAAGGCATGGCATGTGAAAGCAAGTCATGGCATGGCATGGAAAGTGAAGGAAACACAAGGAAAGGAAAGTGAAGGAAAGGCAAGGCAAGTGAATGCAAGGCATGGCATGGAATAGCAAGTTAAGGAAAGGCATGACATGGAAAGTGAAGAAAAGGAAAGATAAGGCAAGGCATGGAAAAGCAAGGTATGGCATGGGTATATTTTAAGGAAGGGTATATTTTAACAGCAGTCAAAATGAAGCCAAAATTATTCATTTTACATACCTATATGGTCGTTCAAGTAGACCATCGGGATCACTTCTAATACTGATGGTTTCCATTAACTTGTCCTGATCAGAGTAAGGAAAGAAGTATCGTACCTTTGATGAGTTCTTACTTGGAATTGTTTGTAGTTGGAGGTTTGTACCAATAACCAAGTTTATGAAGTGGTATACAACTTGATCTGGCTTATAATATTGAAATACATAACCACCTTTCTTTCATGTTATTTCATCCTATGTTAGATATTCTTCTTCAATAACCATCGAACCTGTCGAAAATACAATGCCTTCGAAGTCTGCTACTAATCGCACGAGGGTCTTCTTTCCCTCTAAGCATCATTCCAACCAATAATCAATGCCCCATTCATTATCTCTTGGGGAAGCCACTACGTATATGTGCCCTGCAAAAAATGGAGTGTGAAAATGTGAGTCCACTAAATGACCAAAGAACAACATATTCATTCTAGTTATTCAAAACTTAATAGAAGGATTTAATGAACCTGGTAGTACAAGATCTGAGACATGATCATAATCTACTAAAATACTTGATTGGTATTCCTCCAATTGGGATAATTCCATAGTTATACATTGACCAATGGGGAGTGATACACAATCCCATCTATCAACCCAGTCTGTCGATTCACAATCACCCCATTCATTACTACTACATGGACCACAGAAGCAAGAGAGTTTTCTCATCCATATTTCAACTATTGCATTGTCTGATGTTCTAACTTAATGTAATCCACTAGTGCCTTGGATTGTTTTGCATTCATATTACTGTGATCTATCTACATCGACCACCTCCCAAAAATATTAATGTAAATGTCATTTCTTGTGTGATTGGTCTTCACAAGTTCTTGTTCCCTCTCCCATTACTCAAGAACACCAATAAACAATGGATTTTGCATCAAAAATGAGGGAAGTAGTAGTGAAATTCATTTATTTCCTACGTAGTTCTCTTTTTATGCATGCACTTGCTCCATCATGCTCCCCTTTCCCGTTCCCAGAATCAAAATAGTTCCAAATGCGTGGTACCTTTAGTTTTTTTTGCAACATACACAACCATTAAAATGCATGAGAATTTTTTAACTGGCCTATGCAACCATCTGAACAAATCAATGTTGATCCATTGGTATGTTCTTCTCCTTAAGATGATTGTAGAACAACTGAAAACAATGTTGTACGTAGGCTAATTCATGGCATCGATCATCACTTATGTAGAAGTGATACTCTTTCAATATAACTTTGTTTTGTTCATTACTATCCGGTCCATGCCTGCATGTGATATGTACCATTATGTTGACCTTCTTTGAGTGATAATATTGTCTTTGAATCTCATTTTGTGGTTGAAGGGTGTAGTTCTCAGCAAAATCAACCACTGATAACACAGTACCAACAGGAAATGTATCTCTGCATATTATAAAATGCTCATATTTCCATAAAGCCACGTGGACATGTTGAACATAATGTCATGTTTTTTCAATGAAGTCCTTCATGAAGTCACAAACTCGTACTTGGGAAGTAACCAATTGTATTTTTTTCGTTCTTGTCCTCCATCAATATCATATGTCACATATTTAAATCTTTTCAAGGAAACCTCCTTCCTCCCCAATTCATACTCATCGCTTACATGGATTCACTTACTTAGTAATTTCATTCCGCCACACCTGGGGCATGTCCCATATAAGCATGCACTTTGATAAAATGTAAAACCCTCTGGCTGTGTACACAAGATGTTGTGAATAAAGTCTCTAGATGATGACGATGATAATATAATTGGTGATTCCTGAAAAAAGGTGTTATGCAAAACATGAAAAATATATATGTGTGTGTGTGTGTCATAAAAATAACCATACTCAATGTGATATCTACAACAACATGTGTTACAAATTGTTTTTATTTGAACATACCAAGGCTTGCATTTATGGAAATATCTTTGGCCTAAGTTAAGTGCACTATGTATTGTTCTAAATCTCGCATACAATTATGTGTGTGTAATGTCAATAAAGTGTTTAATATGGGGTTCATAGTCCCTAGATCCCCTTCTCAATTTTAGTACATCTTTTTGGTTGAAAGAGGGCCTTGTTGTAACAACCTAATTAATTAATTAATTATCATGATTAAATATTTGTTTAATGAATTTTAGTTAATAAATTATTAATTTTTATTTTGGAGACTTAGTGTATCAGTAGATGGACCCATTTATGAAAGGGGGGATAAGATGGTTGAGGTTTAATGGGGGGATAAGGTGGTTGAGGTTTAATGGGGGGATAAGGCGGTGAATAATGAGGGAAAGGAGGATAAGGAAAGGGGAAACACTCAGGAAGGGGGGATTCTTTTGTTTTGGGGTAATAATTTTCATATGAGAGAAGGAGAAGGTGAAGAGAGGGAGTTTTTGGACTGGATCTGTATTTGTGGATTTACTGACAGCTTGCTTGAGGAGCTTGCTTAAGGAATTTCACAGGGGGCACCTGTTGCTGGGAATTTTGGGCTCAGGGGCCAGGAAACCATAATGAATCTTGGGGCTAGGGAGCCGGATAGGTTGTTCCTAGCTGGCTAGGAGGTTAGTCAGTTTTGGGCAGAGTTTTAGAACAGCATCAGGTTGTGGTAGATATGTTTTATTTTCATCAATATTATATTGTTGTTCATTATTTATATATTGTTCATAACAATTATGCTGAATATGTTGTTTATTATCATGTTGCTCATAAATTTTAATTCTGTTGAACATTGTTATATGTTGAATAATGAATTGTAAAGAAGTTAGGATATCATTTCTATATTTAAACTTATGTTTTATAAGTCTCCACTTAGAGAGACCTTACACATGGTATCAGAGCCCTAGCTTAAAATATAGGACTAAGGGCCTACCTACCCACCCATCCTATTGACTCTTGACTAAAAGCTATGTTATGTGTCCTATAAACAACCCTAAAAACCTGCAACCTAAAACCTTTTAATTACAACCCTTGAAACCCTTTCAAAAAACAAAAACCAGCCCTGAAACCCTCTAAAAC
>ML859935.1:8920-25158 GCA_009831015.1 Picea engelmannii
CAAATGGGTCTACAAAAACAAGATGAATGAGCAAGGAAATATTGTAAGAAATAAGGATAGATTGGTCTGCAAAGGATATGCTCAAATAGAAGGACTGGATTTTGATGAAACATTTGCACCCGTAGCAAGATTAGAAGCTATTATAATATTTCTTGGCTATGCGTGTCATAAACAGTTTAAAGTCTATCAAATGGATGTCAAGTCAGATTTTCTAAATGGATATCTAAAAGAAGAAATCTATATGGAACAACCAGAGGGTTTCCAACTGTCAAATAACCTTGACTTTGTATGCAAGCTGAAGAAAGCCTTATATGGGTTGAAACAAGCTCCTCGTGCCTGGTATTATAGATTGGATAAGTATCTTCAAGACAAAGGGTTCAAGAGAGGAACATTTGACAACAATTTATATATCAAAACAAAGGGTAATGATTTTCTCATTGTATTGGTCTATGTAGATGACATCATCTTTAGAAGAAATAATGCTTCATTGGTACAATGGTTTGCTTCTGCCATGCAGTCTGAATTTGAAATGTCTATGATAGGGGAACTGCATTTTTTCTTGGTCTACAAATTAGTCAGAGGTCTGAAGGAATATTTCTTTCTCAGGAGAAATATCTAAGAGAAATGTTGAAAAGGTTTCAAATGGAAGATTCTACACCTATGAGCACACCTATGGTCACTGGATGCAAGTTAAGCAAGGATGATGACTCACCTGATGTTGATCAAAGTTCATATAGGTCTATAATAGGCAACCTATTGTACATCACAACATCCCGTCTAGACATAATGCATGTTGTTGGAATGGTAGGAAGGTATCAGGCTGCACCTAAACAGAGTCATGTTTTAGCTTTCAAAAGAATATTCAGATACTTGAAAGGAAAAATTAACTATGGCCTATGGTATCCTAGGAATCAAAATTTTCAACTATCAATCTATTCAGATGTTGATTGGGCTAACTACGTGGATGAAAGGAAAAGCACGAGTGGAGGTGCATTCTTCTTAAGAGATTCTCTTCTAGCATGGTTGAGCAAGAAGCAAGGTTCCATTTCCTTATCGACTACATAAGATTAATACATTGCAGCTGCCAGTTTCTATACCCAAGTATTATGGATGATTTAGACACTTGCAGACTTGGAGGTAAAGTATAATGTACCGATCCTAATTCATTTTGATAATACTAGTGCAATTAATGTGTCAAAGAATCCTATATTTCACTCCAAGATCAAGCATATACCCATCAAGTATCACTTCTTTAGGGAAGAGGTAACCAAAATTGTTGTTTCTTTGCATTATATTCCATCTAAAGATCAGATTGTTGATATCTTCACTAAACCGCTTGCAAAAGCTCAGTTTGAGTATCTGCACCAGAAGTTGGGCGTGACCCTGTTATCAAGTTAAAATAGTCTATTTGATTAGGGGAAGAGTGCTCCTAGTATATATGATCAAGGGGAGCACATAGTCACTCTTCATTTTCTTTGACATTGATGTCAAAGGGGGAGAAAAAGGTGTTGTCTGTATGCTACAGTTGGAGGTCTAAGAAGAATAGTGCAGCCTTTCAGGGTTGCCATCAATGAAAAAGGGTGAGATTGTTGGCATGTTTATAGGAAGAAAGTGCTTTCCATTGATGTCAAGAACAACAACGAACCAAACCTCGACAATGCAGAAGATGATAAAGCTTAGAAGAGATAGCGGTTTCCAGAAGTAAAGATGAGGTCCAAGAGACAGAATCGTAGGAGAAAAGATCGAGACCCGTGAACACTTATAAATCCTTCTAAGTCAAAGAGATCAAAAGCTCAGGAGGAAGAGTGACAGTGGTCATTGGATCACCGATCTAGAGGACCAAAAACCGTCGAAATGAATTAATGAAAGATAGGATAAGCAGGGCAAAGAAATTGAGAATTTGATCATCCAAGTTTTCGTCAGTCGTCGGATCAAAATATGTGGAAGGACAGGATAAGTTAGAGGGCGCGCTAATCTCAGCGATCAATAACCAGACACTCAGATCTATGGTCGACAGGGCATATCAGACCCCCCCGACCTTTCTTCCTTTAACCGTGGAGGAGTTTCCGAGTTGGTGGTATTTCCCATATGGGACCCTCATATGTGTCACCTTCCTGTCAACTCGGACCCCCTAAATCATTACCACTTACTGCCTAACCCCCCCTTCGAGAAAACCACCAAATCACTCATACATACCACCTCCGCACTTCGATGTCAAACTCCACTACCCGCTACACATCACACTCCAATACCATGTTCTACCTCCACCTCCACTACACTTTCTACACGTCTCACCCACGTCAGCAGACTACCTCAACAAGGACATGTGGAATACCATGTCAGCAAAGACATGTGGAAGACCACGTTAGCAAGTACACATGGCATAATCAGATGATGACAAATGTCAAGAGGAAATTGGCTCGTGCCATGTCAACAAGTGACGTAAGCAAGCTACGTCACTCTGGGAGATTTACTTTGGAAGTTTCATCACCAACAAATGTCAAAAGTCCCAAAGTCCCGAAGGATGAAGGTATGAAGTCGCTCTCAGCCATCTGATATGAAGATCAGTTTGGGTGCATTCTCAATCGTTGATCTAGTTCACAGACCTCCAACGACAACAAGCGATCTCCACCACCTATGACTTATTCAACAGGTGACCACTCCAGAGGAGAATGAAGCAACGATTAGCCTAAAGTCTCGAAGTCCGGAACACCGAAGACCCGGGCTGTTGATCGCCAGGAGGGGTACGTGTCAGAAGATTATGCATTCGGGTGAAAGCACTTCGGGAGAAACGAGTGCATAGGAATCGAAACTCCCAAAGTCTGAAGTGTCGAAGTCACTCATGATCGTTGATCGTGCAGGAGGGTACGTGTCAATATATCATTGACTCTGGGTAAAAGCGTTCATGGAAAAGAGAAGTGACTAAGATTCAAAAAGGCTGAAGTCTCGGAGCGGAGGATAATCGTTGGATTAAAGAGGGCAAATGTCAGCAGATCTTCCATTTCAAAAGATATCCAGTCATAAGAAACGAGAAGTTGAGATTTGAAATCTCCGGAGTCCGGAGACTTGAAGGAGATCTCAACCATTAATACGAGAGGGACACGTGTCAATAGATCTTCCACTCCAGAAGATTGGCGTACAAAGGAAAGCAGGGGTTGAGATTTGAAACTCCTGGAGCTCAGATCACGAAGTAAATCACATCCGTCTATTTAAGAAGGCTAGATCAGATCTGTCAGTTCAGGAGCACTATCAAGATCGAGAGATCGAAGGTCCCATCATATTGCAGGGATTGAAGGTGCGCGAACTTTAAAAAGATGAAGTCAGGCCGTAATCGAAACCACGATTTTGGAGAAAGGACACATGGATGCTCGAGGTAAATTGTGGGGCGAAAAGTAATTTGTTTCAAACCACCTTTGGATGCACCCACAATCGCATGGACACATGAGTTCATCGCCCAAGGTTATATCGAAAGAAGGAGCTAGCACTCACTAGGCCAAGATTGTGAAGCACATTTTGAATAGGTGTATGGACACCGTCGATAGTCACGTGAAGGAAGGAGCTTAGAAGCCAAAGAAACCAAAAATGACTAATTGTAATTGGCAAAGAAGACGAAGAATTATGACTACCAGAGAAGCCAAAGAATCTCAGGATAACGACCGCTAGTGATGAACAGGTTCAAGATAACTGCTAGAGAAGCCAAAGAATCTTTGGATAATGACTACTGATGATGAACATATACAATATAACCACCAGGGAATATGAAGAGTTTGAATGATGATCAGGTAGATAAATTGGCGTGAGAAAGACATGCAGAACAAAGAAAAGAGTGTTCTTTTTTGATGGTGATGCATGTGGGTAGGATGAGACATAGTGCATAATCTGAAGGGGAGATCCGTGGTGTAGTAAAGAGTATGCAGAGGCAACACAGAGTATAAAAGGCAGAAGAGAAGCTGAACAAAAAAGGTGTTGAGCGTAGGAGGAAAAAGAGCAGATCATAAAAGCTAAATGATGCAGAAGTTGAATAGAGTATAGAAGATGAAGAAGGAAGAGGATACATGGAGCTGTAACAAACCATATTAGAGACAGAGCAAGTAAGTAAAGTTTTGTAATATTCATTCAGGGTGGTAGGGTGGTGCTAGGGAGGATAACAATCCTCTAAATTCTAGTTGGTGCTAGAAGATATTTTGGGAGTTGGTGCTTCCATCTAGTGGGTGCTAGAGAAACCCGAGAGTTGGTGATTCCATCTAGTTGGTGCTAGAGAAATCTAAGAGTTGGTTCTCTCTGCAAGTTGTAGCTTGCTATCAAAGGTTGTAGCCTCATATTTGAGTTGGATCTCAAAGACTATGATGTACATGGAAGTTGGAGCTTGATTGACATCCTAAGAAGAAGAGGTTTTCACCCTTATGGGGTTCCTCATGAAAATCAGTGTCTCTGTGTATGTTGTGTGATTGATAAAATATTGTATATCTATGCATGTTAAGTTATCAACAACACATTAAATAATAATCTAGAAAGAATAAGAAAATAACAGGAAAAGTTTCAATCTTATATACATAACTGATTCACCCCCCATTCTCAGTTGTATTTCCAACAGATAATCTCACCTATCTCACCTTACCTCGCGAGATTTAAAAATGTTGGTATAAGGAATTCTCATTCCTTTTCATCGACAATATATGTGTCATTACTTTATATATATTTATGTTAGAATTTCTACTATTGCATAGGTTTATCACTATTTATTTCTCTTGATTGGTACTAGAGATAGGGTTTGTCTTGTTATTTGAAGAGAAAAGGAAAGAGATAGGGATTATATAGTTTTTTGATAAACCTTTCTTGAATGGGATATTTGCATAGGTGAATCTTGTGTGTAATGGAAAAAATGGGAAGCACTTGAATGACCGAGATATACAATTTTCATGACAAGAGATTTGAGTTGTGGAAGCTTAAGATGGAAGATCTTCTTGTTGACAAAGATCAATGGGTTGTTGTGTCATGGAAACAAGCCATGAGTATGTTGGAAGTAGACAAGGAGAATATGGATATTAAGGCAATGAGTATGATTCAACTACATTTCATATTCAATTTTGTTGAATGTCTCATGAGAAACAAATGATAAGGAGGTATGGGAGAATTTAGGGGCATTGTCTTTGTTAATGTCCTTGGTGAACAAAATATTTCTTTGAAAGGAGTTTTACATTCTTAGGATGAATGTTGGAGACACCATGAAAAAGAAGATCAACGCCTTCAACAATATTGTAAGGTAATTATCCTCTGTGATGTTAAAATTTCTAAAAAATGATAAATGTATTACTTTGTTATGTTCTTTTCCAAATTCACGGGGCATTATTATTTTAGCCATTAGTAGTAATGCAACTACGTTAAATATTGAGAATATAATTGCATCCTTGTTATTATGAGAAACAAGGTGGAAAAAAATAGGTAATCGAACCAAAATGGTTTGTTTGTGAGAGGTCACCCCCTAGAAAGAAATAAATATAAGTCCGGGACATATTGAAGTCTAGAGGGATATCTAAATCTCTAGGGAAACTTATAAGGAGATTTTGGAAATGTGGTATAGTTGGGAATTTAAATAAATGTTGTAGATCTAAGAGAATTGACAAATCTAAGGCATCTAGGTTACTCCTTCCATACAAAATGAAGACCTCCATAGTAGGAGGGGATGTATACTTAGCAATTTCAAGTACACATTCAAATCATGATGCATGATTGATCAACTTAGGTTCTTATTTTCATATGAATCCATATAGGGAGTGGTTGTATGGATATGAAAAGTATAATAGAGGTGGTATTCTCAGGATATGTATCAATAACTAAGATCATATGACATGGAAGGGTTAGGATGATACCTACATATGGAAGGGTTAAATCCCTCCTTGGGGTTGTAGGTATTCTAGGATTGGATATAAATTTGATATCTATAAGTATAATTAGTGATGCAAGTGTGCATGTAATATTTAAGAAAGATAACTTTTAAATGGTTCAAGGGGTAATGGTGTTGGTAAGAGGAGTTTGCATTGAAATATTTTTCAAGATTGAACGAAGCACTATGAGGACTAGGAAAACCATACCTTTAGTGTGGAAACCTCGAAGACCGTTCTCTCCAATGTTTCCTAATATTTGAGGCCAAAGAATTTTATTCTCTATATGCATTCCTTATGAAAGTGTTGTTGTAATTTTAATGTATGCCATGGTCTYTACCAAACCGTACATTTCCCATGTAGTGGTAGTATTGAGAAGATATATGTCAAAACTAGGGAAGAAAGATTGGACTATTGTAAAGAGAGTGTTCAAGTATATGCCTATGTTGGACCAAATACARTAGTATATGTTTAAGGTTTAGTTGATTCAGATTAGGCTRGATATTTTGATCATTGAAGATATACAAGTGGTTATGTGTTAAACTTATATGGTGGAGTAGTCTCCTCAATGAGTAAGAGACAGTGTGTTGTTGCACACTCAACTACAAAAGTTGAGTACATGGAAGCCACTCATGAATGTAAGGATTTTTTAAGGTTATAGAGGTTGTGTTTAGATGTTGGTACTTTATAAAGTCCTGGAAGGATATATTGTAACACTCAATGCACAATATTTTTTGGTWAAAAACCTTGCTTATAATMTAATATGGAGCATACTGACATATACTATCATTTCGTAGAGACATGGTTGAAGGTAACAAGGTGTTATTAGAGAAAGTTGATAACTTCAATAATTTTGCAAACTCATCAAYAAAGTTTGTCRGTATAGGTAAATTTTCTTGGTGTAGGGAATCAATGGGCTTAACTACCCCATATAGCTAATTTTCTTGGTGTAGGGAATCAATGTGCTTAACTACCCCATAAATCGACCAAGTAAGGATAATCAAAGAAGTAAAATAGAGTAATTATGTTAACTAGATTAAATTTGAATAAMACACATATATTGGTGATAAAAATAGAATRCCAAGTGCCTCTAATGAATTTATTTTGATTGAAATATTGGYAGGATGCCTTATCCATAGTATTGTGTTAGTTTGGACAAGTGTCGGCGAGAGGAATGTTTGCRTGGAAATCATGTCCCRTGAGCTTGTTGATTGGAAAGTTTCCATTGATTACCAAGGGACATAAAAAAATTGTGTAACTAAAAGGATGCAAGAAGATGAACCATCATAAGTAAATATTGGAGATGGGTCATAAGAAGGTCCATTGCAAGGTAGAGTGAACATTAACTAGTTAGAGGATTGAGAAATTGATTATTCATTGGGAAATCCATTTGATAGATTAGAACTAAATAAGAGGTTTTCTAAAGAGATAATAAACGTATAAGTATAAGTTTGTTGACTGATTAATTTGATGAGATTCAAATTTTCACATGACAAGTTGATAACTACCTCATTACAAGTAAACACTATAGTTGAGCTAATAGTCTTTGAAAATTATTATACTTGGTAGCATGTGAGTGCATTGAGATAAATTCTTATTGTAATCATTTACCAGATACAACTAACATATCCTCCAGGAGAAACCTCTTGTGTTGGTTCCAGGTTACCATGGAGGAATGTTTGATCACAACACTAGAAGAATGTAGATCTCATTTCGTATTGTATTTCTTACTTTTGATATTTGTTTCAAGCAGGTCACAAGTGATAGCTCTAAAGGAGCTACTATGATGATTATTCGTGATATTGTTATCAAAAGAGTATTATTATTTCTTTTTGTTTTGTTGACCTTATTTCAGGTCACATGTGATAACCCTGAGGAAGTTGTAGTGAAGGTTTCAAAAGGAAACATATTAGATGAGACATGAAGAAGACTATGTACATGACCATATACATTCATGTACCAAAGAATATGAAGAAGAATAAATCTTTTTAGATCCAAAGTATCTCATATGGATATTGATTGTAAGGAGAAGAAGGCTCCAAAGATGACCAAACATTAGAACAATAACTCATAGTAGACTTGTTCAAAGGATAATAAAGCCACCTTGACAGGAAGAAGAATTCGTTTGAATTCCAACTCAAATTTTCATATTTAGGCTTGGTATTCAACACCAAGTATATCCTGTAGACATGATGAATTCCTTATAGACTCAGAAGAAATCAAGATTTAGACTAATCCTGATCTCATAAAGGATCAAATGAAGAGACTGTTGAGTGCTCAACAAACTCTAAAAGCCTTACAAAATTTTATGAATTTTTGGGTACCACTTGTTTTCTTTTACTGTCTAAATTGATTTCACTTTGGGGAATGGTTTATCTCTGTTTTGTTTTCATGACTCTTATCAATCAAGTTAGGTTTTTTTGAACTTATGAAACTTCGTGTCTAAAAGAACTTGACATATGAACTAAGAATCTACAACTAACATTACACCTAACACGCTTATTTTCGGCATTATAAAAATTCAAGAAGGTAAAGTGGCCACACAATTACAATAGTCGTCGAGCGCCGATGCACCATCAACATCGATAGAAGGTGGATTTGGTTTGCGTGAGTTATTCTCCATGAAGTTTCAAGAGATAGTTGATCCCCATTGGCATCGACAAAATACGGGAAGGATAGACATTTACAAAGGCCATAAAGAAATCACTGATAGCCGATGACTGATGAGATTTATGGGGGTTGGGGAAATATAAAAAGGTTAAAACAGTTGTTTTTGTCTGTGATAAACATATCGTCGATTGTCGATCCCTGATACACTTTTGACATCGGGACCTTTTCGAGAGAGTCTATCAGGGAGCACTTGTGTAGGTTTATCGTTGATCGCCGATCCTTGATACTTTTCAGCGTCGGCAAGAAAGGGTCGGGTTTTAGAATGTATAGATTAAAGAAAGTACCGATTTTGATTAAAAAGAGTAAATGAAGATGTGAATATCGAGTGCCACATGTCTTTATCACGTAAGGGTGTCATACAAACTAGTTTCTTCCTGAGTAATATTAAGGTTCCCTAGGTCCTAGTCACACTTCCTAGTCGTCTTTGCCACGTCATCTCTGTACGACAAGATCGATCGACATCAGATATTTTGAAAGAAGATATCAACGAAAAGTGTTCGAAGAAGAATCCCGACCCCCGACTCACCAATTGGACTAGCGAAATGATGGGATGTTTTCGGCATAAGATACAATAAGATTCTGACATTTAATAAATCGGTTAATGCTTCATCCCACATTTGTTGCTACCTCTTGCATTGATTGAACAACAACAATTTTAAATCTCCGATAGGCCACATTACAACTAGCGCCCGCGCCATCAACCCATGATCCAATTTAATTTTAAAGTCTTTGAAGATCTGACGACATATTTAATTAAACTACACTCATAACCTGAATTGAATGGCTGATGCGACAAGGTAAGTTCATATCTTTTTAAATCTCTAGAGAAATTTTGAACAATTTCATTCTGCGCACAAGTTTTAATTCCAGAGCATCCAAAGAAGCAAAGCAAGCATCTCGAGACTGTGTTGATCCTTAGATTATCAAAACCAGGTTAAACAAGCTGCATAGGTATGTGTTCAAGTTTGTCCATTCGACGGTCATGATTTATGTATGTATATGATTTCTTACACGGTCTCTAACTATGTTCTAGCTGCAGGTAAAATGTCATCGAGAAATCCAACCACCAGATGCTCACCGAGAGAACCTAAGCTAAAGGAGGTTGAAAAGGTGAAGATTCTTCTCCTGGTACTGCGAGGCAGTTGGAGTACACTCCCAGGGAAGAGCTGATCATAAAAAACTCAACAAAGAAATACTTTGTCCAACCTTCGATCTTTGGTGATATAAAAGCAAGCACCGGATCCAAAGTGATGCTCCCACAGTGGGGGGACCATTTCAACAGAATCATCCAGGAGAAGTACCTGGAGTATATCCCACACAACGACTTATATGTAAGGGCATTCGATGACCAGGTGTTCCCAAACATCCAACGGTCATATTTTCACATGGTATCCAACAAAAACTTGATTTTGCCTTGCATAGAAGTTTTGAAGTGGCTAATCGACCACACAAATGCGCAAAAGTGCTTGATCAAGGATGAGAATGGTGGGTGTGTCAGAGTTTTCCTCCCGACAGAACTCCATAAGTACTACAAACTTAGAGACCCATAGGAGTGGCTAAATACATACTTCATGGTGAAGTTCTACGAATTCCATGACACCATCCGGTTGATGGCCTCATGGTGGAAGGAGGACAAGAAGTTTACCAACCGAAGCAATGGATGATATGAAACAATCAACCTAAGGGAGCCATACATCTACTTGATAGCTCTCATCTTCCAAATATATGAAGAGAGGGATTGCTCCAAGTTTTTGGAATCATGGATGCCCTTGGCATACACAGTGACGATCTCTGGAATCAACTTCAACTAGGGAGCGATAATTTCCAAACAATTGAGCATTTGTGTATAATAGGATTAGACACCGAAATAAGGGGAAGCACCCGCTTTCCACATGGCCTCGTACCTGCTCGATGTGATCTGTGCAAGAAATGTCTTCGTTGACATGAATTTAAGCTGGCATGTTGCAAAGCTCCCAGTCCACATATATTTCAACATACTATGGGAGAATAGGTATAAAAAATACTACGCACTCATATGCGATGAATTCATCGCTCGTATTCATTTTATTATATTTAAAAAGGAATGCCCAAGATTATTCGCAGCAACCAAGAAAATGGTAGCGATGGTAGGCCAATGGTATTTGGATGAAAACTCAACCTATATCAGGGTGGTCAGGGCCACCGAAGCACCACATATACTCCCTGCTTATGTTCCAGACTGACTCATTGTAGGAGAAATCTATTATCATACCGTCCTGCAGGGCTATAACGCCACACCAGTGAAGGATAAAAAGTGGGCTTTCATACCCTACGGTTTCCATGTGGGGTTTTATCTGGTAAAGGACATTGCTCAAGCCAAACAAGAAGGGATGAGCCAACTTGAATTCATGTTCCTGACAGGCCGATTCCACAAGAATGACCCTAAAGGCATGGTCCTCCAACATGCTTCAGAAGTATCATCTTGTTGGCCATATGCGCATGATAAATTTGAGGATGAAATTTTCACAGAATGCACTCAGGACTGGAAAGAGGTAGTATAGAGGATGGCCAACCAAAATATGACTAGGTTCAAGGCCATGAGCATGGACGAACAAGTGGAGAGAATACAACAGTCGGCTCAAGATGCCCTCAGAGCTCAGGAAGAGATCAAAGCGACATAGACCATAGAGGCACAAAGAAGAGGATTTCTCTTGCAAGAGGGGGCACAAGGAATCATCGATCAATTGCATAATGATACTGATCTTGTAGAAATTTCAAGGATTCCCACTGATGATCCAATCACAAGTAGAGGAGAGCCAAGTGGCCTAGAGCCAATACAACTTGAATAAATCACCAGGCTTGAAAACCCTGAAGTTCCATCATTGCAGATCAGATCACTAGGGGGAATTTCAACCCAACCTGAGATATCAAGGACATTGGGTAGGACAAGTGTGCGTAACCCCTTGTTCGACTTAATAACCATCTATGATGATGAGGAGAGTTCATAGGTTTCCCTGGTGACTCCACTGCAGATTACAGAGGAAAGGGAACCTGAGAGAGCATCTACCCCAGGTATCAATGCTCCAATTCAAATCCTTCCATAGAGCGACAATGAGGTTGAAATTACCCTAGACACTGAGCTACTCATCCTGCCAAGAAACCCAATGGAAATATCAAGGGATGAATTTGGATCGAGAGGTCAGAAAGAGGAAGTTCCACAACAAGAAATTAACACATCGACAACCGATTACCAAGTAGGTATTGAATCTACCTCTGGTGCTTCAGTTTTGGTTGATACCTCACCAAGCGATGAGAAACAAATGGAGGCTGAGCCATCGAGACATATGGAAGAAGTTCAGGAACCCATCCTAGAACAAGTACACAAAGTCAGGATCCTGGGAAATACTCTAACCTGGGGAGAACAACAAATCCCTGAACATGTTGATGAGGTCACCAATATACAAGCAATCGTCTATGACCGAAAGAGAAAATACATCATGAAGAGAACCACTAAGAAGAGGAGGCTTACATTGGATAGTTCAATTCTCATCACCACAGAGGAGAATCTGCTCAGCACAGAACATGCCAAGACATCTGAGCTTATTGACACAATGATGGATATCATAGATGCCACATTGGATAAATAAAAAAGGAATGAAAAGGATCTGGTCACTGCGCTTAAGGAGTTGGAGCATCTGTGCCATTTGGAAAAATACTACCATGACTCCAGATAAGCCATGATGTTTTTGAGAAGTGAGTTCTAAGATGCCTATGACAAATTCATGAATGAATGAAACCTTTTCACTGCAGGAATAACTGAATTCCAAGAAGACACCCTTATGGCGCTAGCGACCTACAAGGATGTGGAAATGTGGAATGAGAATGCTCACCAAGCAGTGGAAAGGATCAATTACATCAGCACAGTTGAAAATGACCAAGACGTCGAAGAGAACAACATTCGGGTGTTGAGGGACAGTAGCATAGATCGGATCAAGAAAGTGACCAAATACTGGGTGAAAATGGCCAAGGAACCTCAGTTGTATATTCAGGAGAAATGGGCCGATTGCGAAAAGAGTTGGGTAAAGATTAATCAGGAGATGAAAGACATCGGCCTCCAAGAATTTGTCTCACCCATGGAATTTGTCGACCTGCATGACATAGTCAAGAAACATGCAGAACAAGACTCAACATGGACAATAGAGATAGAAAAGGTGGCAAGCATGGTGCCAGGTCAGGTACAATAGTTCATGGAGCATCCGATCAATGCTTGAGTAGTTTTGTAGTGGTTAAGTGTCAAAATAGTCAAGTATCGAGCACATGCAGTAGAAGTGAAAGAAATACTTTTGGCCCCGATGGACCAACACAGGTTCTTGTATGCCAACACATGCAAGGAACTCTTTGTCAAATGGTCAGAGTATGAGAAGAGTCATCCACTTTAGTGAAACTATTTGTTGATTCTTAGAAGACAAAGAGACAAAAGCGCCATATGGCGATATTTTGTTTTACTTAGCTTGAACTTTTAATAGCTATTTTTAGTTAATGATTCATTATAAATAAGAGGATTGACCTTTTAGTAAAGGTCGATGGTTTTGGAAAAGACCCTCATTTTTGGAATTGTAAAGAACTGTTTCCGAACTACCTTAATTGAGAAGTCATGTTTAGGAGTGGAGGCGAACTTCTGTTTTTTCATCAAAGGTGTGTGTGATTGGATTTGAGGAGGAATTGCTTCCGACTTTATTTCATGAATGGATGTTGTAATGAGTAAGAGTCTCTGAATCTATTGATAAGTTAGTTGTTTCAATATTTTTTGTAGTTATTGTCTCTAATGATGAAATAAAATCGTTGTGTTAATGTGTGATTAATGTTAGAGATAAGGAAACTATTTTTCTTGCCACCATTTTATTTCATGCATGTCTTCTTTCGATAATTGTATCTCTGTCAATAATTGAAATACCATCAAGTTAATGTATTAGTACTAGGATTGTCACACGTGTGAATATCTTTGTCTGCATCCTTGAGCACAAGGGTTATCCCAAGCTCATCCTTCTTTAGTAGTTAGGAACCCCCTTTTGACCAGCTGGTTTATACCAACACACATCTTTTTATCAAACCCAACTAATAAAATAAAATACAAAAAAGAGAACATTTAAACTGAAGGATGAACTTTCGCAATAAGGTATCCTGTAGATCACTACGTAAAGCCCATCGATAAATTGGTCGTATCGAAATATATGGAGAACCATTCCACCATTAAACGTTTCATAGTCTAATTGGGCCTCTATGGTGGGTTTGGTTCCTGCTGTTGAGTTAAAGGGATTTAGGACCCCTCAACTGAATTGGAGCTAGAAGGAGGGCCTGATGAATGAATGGATAATAATATTTCTGATATAATATTTTTCACAGCCTATAGATTAAAAAAAACCCACATGCATGGACAATCATTCTCAAGACATACCACATACACTGAGTACTCTTGAAACGAGTAACTCACCCCAGCAAGAGGAAGAACATTTATTCCCTAAAATACCTTACGCTCTTCCCCATGAGGAGTTGAACCATTTTAGAAGAATCACAAGATATTACACCCGACAAATTGGATCATTACCCTTAGCTCTGTTACTTCCTCATAGAAAACAAGTAAGCAGAAAAGTGGTTGAAACCCCTGACGAGGTTTTTTTTCACACAATAGAAGACATGGTATATTTATCCCTCACCGAGACTGAACATCCCCTTAATCTGATCCCTGAAATACCATCTGGTAACTACTCTGAGCACGCCGATTTTGAATATGACAAGGAAGGGTTTAACTTAGATCGCTCAGCTTCGAAGTCAGACGACATGGAGGATAAAAATGATCATAATGAAGAAAGGGGAAACCCACCTCAAAATAATCAACCATGGTTGGATAGAGATGCTCTGGAAATCCTCATATGGGTACATAACCTCCCTCGACATCCAAAAAAGTTATTTCCCAAGTTCGACCTTGAAACCTCAGGATTGCCTGAAGACCACATTAAAAAGTTCATACTAGATATTAGACTGATGAATGTCCAACATGGGGATGTATTATGTAGGATTTTTCCCTATAACTTTGAGAATTCATCCTCAACGTGGTATTTTAACTTTCCTGTAGGGTCCATAACTAGTTGGAAAAAGTTTCAAAAAGATTTTTTAGACAAATTTGCAGAAGAAATCACTACAGGAGCTTTAATGGATGAACTGTTTGCCACCACCATGAATTCAAAAGAAAATGTTAAATACTTCAATCAATGATTCACCACTATCCTGAACAAATTTGAACTCGAAGCTAAACCCACTCATGAGTTGCAAATCGAAGTATACGCTAATTCTCTCCCTGCTTCTATTTCCATGTTTGTAAAAAGGGTTGCCAAACATACCCTAGCTGAAAACTCCAAGAAAGCCAAAACAATTGAATTCCAATTGAAGGGATGTAAAGAGGGCCAGGTTTTACTAGTTAAGAAGGAAGATCAACCTCCACCTAGGAGATGAATCTTATTGACTAGACCCACAGGGAAACAAACAGAACAAGGTCCCGAAAAGGGAAGTGGAGACATAAAATACCTACAACGGATGATAAATAAGTTGTCAAATGAAATCGTAGACATGAAAAGGAGTTCAGGGGAAGGAAACCAAGGCCAAAGGCCCTATAAACCCTTTTTTAAAAGAAACCCACTGTTCAAAGAAATTGAATCTCCCCTAGCCAACTTAAACATCGACTTGGGTAATGTAGCATCTGACTCTTTCTGTACCTATCATCAAGAGAAACATTCTGAAAGAGAATGTCCACAATGGGTGCATGCCATGAATTTGATGTCCAATCAGATCCTAGATGAAGTTTCCCTTACCGAACAATCAAGCAGCTCAACGGTTAATATTGTCGATCAGGAAGAAGTTGACCCACCGGAATAAACAACCATGTTGTTGTGGGATATTGACTTTCCAATGCCTTCCGATGATATATTTGAGGTTCAAGAACCACCCGATGAGGTTTGGATGTGCAAACACGAAGTAGGGGTCATCCAGTCTCAAATGACCTTACCATTGCCCAAACTTTGAGAGGAAAAAAAACAATCGATCACCTGAAATCACCTTGTGTCTCCCAAAGAAATCCTATAAACATCCATACACGAGAATCACCCAAGCTAGACTACAACATAGTAGAAGATTTAAAAAAATTGAAGGAAAATGTATTGGTCATGGACATGTGTACAATTCCCCAGCAAAAATACTTTCTGTTACAAGCCTTGAAGTGAGTAGAAACTCCTATAAAAATCACCAAGCAAGGGGAAAATCCATCCCCCACAGATCTAAAAAATAAACCAAGTGTGAATAATTTCTTTGTAGATAAAAAAAGGAAGCCTTTTGTCCCACCGTTCCTTTTAACGTTTGAAGTCTTAAACATAAACCTCCATAATTGTTTAGTTGAATTAGGGGAATCCTCTAATGTCATGCCATTATCTATCTGCAAGAAATTAAATGTAGTCCCTCTGAACAGTGATAAACATGTTATACAACTGGACATAACTTAGGTGGACGTTATTGGAGAACTCAAGGATGTCATGATCAGAATGGCTACACACCCAAAATTTGTTCAAGTAATTGACATCATTGTAGTAGATATACTAGAAGCTTATGGACTGCTACTTAGTTGAGATTGGTTCGAGAAGTTGAATGAATATTTTAGCA
>ML859936.1:7906-25157 GCA_009831015.1 Picea engelmannii
TTTGAGATCGAGTACGTGAAAGGGAAGAACAATGTGGTAGCCGACGCCCTTTCCAGGATGCCCCCTACTCTATCTTTGATGGACATATCGGAGGACTGGAAGAGTCTTCTATTGGTAGAGTATTCCAAGAACAAGTTTGCTTGTGAGGTTTTGGATGGACAGGTTACTGATGACAAGTACAGAGTGGTGGATGATGTCATCTACTACAAAGACATAATTTATTTGGTTCCAGACTCACACCTTAGGCAGAAGATCATGCAGGCATCACATGATTCACCTTTAGTAGGACACCAGGGGTTCCTTAAAACTTACAGGCAAATTCGGGAGAGGTTCACTTGGAAGAACCTCAAGGGAGATATACTGAAGCATGTCCAGGAGTGTGGAGTTTGTCAGCGGAACAAAGTGGAGCATACCCACCCGGCCGGATTATTACAGCCATTGCCCATTCCAGATCAGAAATGGGAAAGTATCTCCATGGATTTCATCACCGGGTTGCCCAGGGTGCAGGGGAAGGATTGCATTCATGTGGTGGTGGATAGACTCACCAAGTTTGCCCACTTTTTCGCTATTTCGTCGGACTATTCAGCAGCACAGGTGGTCGAGCTATTCTTCAGGGAGGTTTTCCGTTTGCATGGGTTGCCCAAAACCATCGTCAGTGATAGAGACAACAGGTTCCTGGGAGGATTCTGGCAGGAGCTTTTCAGGTTGGTAGGTACTGAGTTAACACCGAGCACTAGTTACCACCCGCAGACCGATGGACAGACAGAGGTGGTGAACAAATGGGTGGAAGGTTATTTGCGGAACTACATTTCGGGGCAGCAGAAGGCTTGGGTGAAATGGTTACATTTGGGGGAATATTGTTACAATACTACCCACCACATGTCTATCAGCATGACCCCTTTTCGGGCACTCTATGGTTACGAGGCCCTGACTTTTGCGGACGTTGTATTTGGTGACAACAGGGCACCGAAGGCCAAAGATTGGATACCGGACAGTCAGGATATTCTGAGAGCATTGAAGGAAAACATGAGGGTGGCCCAGGATCAACAAAAGATGTATGCATACAAACACAGGACCGAGCGCTCATTCGAGGTGGGAGATTTAGTGTTCCTGCGACTACAACCATACATGCAATATTCATTAAAACAGAAAGGGGCGGAGAAGCTCAAACCTCGCTACTATGGACCCTACAGCATAACCCGGAAGGTGGGACAGGTTGCGTATGAGTTGGAGCTACCTGAGGGAAGCAAGATTCACAAAGTATTTCACGTATCTTGCCTTAAGCGGGTAATAGGACAGCAGGTGGTTGCCTCGCAGGAATTACCCCCTTTGGATGATGAGGGGCGGTTGGCCACAAGCCCCGAGGAGATCTTACAGGTACGGGAGAGGAAGCTCCGTAACAGGGTGGTCAAGGAGTATCTCGTGAAATGGAAGGATTTACCGGTGGAGGATGCCACTTGGGAAAACGAGCAGGTGTTACAGTTGCCAGGTTCGAAGTTGCTTGAGGACAATCAAATTTGGGCGGGGAGGACTGTAATGTCCCATTTCCCTTAGGCAGTCGGGATACCGTGGTGGTTTATCCAATTTCCTGTAAACCATTAAACGAACAAGCTAGGGAAATGACATTAGTAAAGTCACTTTTGAGTTATAAAGTAAAACTTCGGGAAAGTGAGTTTATTAATGTTAAACCCCTCTATGAGGGTATTTTCTCCAGTTATTAATTAAAAGGAATATTTAATGGAGGAAAAAGGAAAAAGTGAAAGGAAAAAAAGGAGGTTGGAGGATTGGGAGGTATTGTTGAATAATCTTTTTGAGAATTTGTTTTGGAGAAGCTTGTGAGCTTGAGACGAGGGTTTCGAAACCCTTGGGAAGAAGAGTCAGTTTCGGGGTTGAAACAATACCTCCCTAGATGAAGACAGGAGGATCCATCCAGGCTTTTCATTTGCACATAACGGGTAGTGGATCCAAGAGACTTAATCTGAGATCGATTTCATTCTTCATTGGGTATAAAAGAGGCGTTTTCTGTGACGTGTGAAGAAGAATCGAGGGTTTCTTGTGTGGGACGCGTCCTCCTTTGTGGCTGGGCGAATTTCCTTCACTGTTGGGTTACCCAAATCGTGGTCACTTGTGTTGGGTCGTGAGCCATTGTTTTGATCTCTGCTAGGCAGATTTCTCTCATTACTGAAATATCCAAGTCGTGGTCTCTTTGCTGAAGCGTGAGCTATGGTTCTTACTCTCTGCGGGGCGCATTATCTATGAGGCTGCGTGCTCCCTTTTGTTCTGTGCTGCGTGGGAGACAAGGAGCCATTGTTGGGGTCGATCTCTTGGCTAGCTGAATATTACATTGTAGGGACGGACTCTCCTATACTGTGGCGCTGCCATATAACTCCAACAAACAACAGAACGACCAACAACTAAATCGCTCACCTTCTTTCAATTCGTGTGGGCAAATTTTGGCAGTTCGTGTGGATGTGTATTGAGGGAGAATTCCAACTTCTGTTGCATGCTTTATACTCATTCCTGAGAGGTACTTTGATCTCATTCTAATTGTTTGGAGCAGCATTAATATTTTTCAATAAGAACAGTCAATTTCTGAGTTTTTTTGCTATGGTATGCATGGACGTTTTTCATTATATTTTTTTGGGTTTTGCTTAAAATCATAATAAGTCATTGTGCACATCATTGGGAGGCATAAGGGGATTCAAAATCACTAAAACAACAAATAGAACCAATGAGACAGCCGACCATCCCTTAAAATTTCACCTACCGCCATATTTTATTGATGCATGCCAAGTGTTTGACGAAAGTCCAACACCAAACTGGGAGAGTTTTTCCAAGTTTTCCAACCTAGAATATTTCAATGGGGTGACAATAGTTCCCCAGGAGACGTGAGGACCCGAAGGTCAAATTGTAGGTCTCAGAACTTTTGAGTGCAAATTGTGTATCATAGAAGAGGGTATGATGTGGGAGTCCAACAGTAAATTTGTATATTGCGGAAGTCCGGGTGCTATTTGAAGGTCATGAAACAATGGAAGTGCAATCTAGAGCCCATCTACCTGAGAATCCACAATCTGAAAAGTGGCTAGGTATGGAATGGGAATCAGTCAGTCGGAGTCGCGATATAAAAGCACGAGTGCAAATGTGAAAACATGAGTTCGCCAACCTGCGCAGTTAGACATTTTCGGAAAAACGACTAAGTAACCAGAAAGAGAAAGTAGAGGGGAAAAAGAAACGGGAATTTGGTTAAGTTTAGAAGAGGGAAAAGAATGGCTAATATATTCAAATATGTAATAGATATTCTATTTCTTGGCAAGATATTTTCTGTATGTTTCTGGAGAAGTTGTATACTTATTGCATATACTTGGAAAGAAGTTTGAAGGTGGCGGGCACATGAAACAACAACTAGGAATTGAAAATTTCCTGAACTCGACAATCCGCGAAAGAGATTCCAATAAATGGCCAAGTGTGGAAAGCGGTCGGATGGGCTTCAAAATAGGGTGACAAGGGTTCTCGAGGAGACGTGAGGCCCCGACGGTAAAATTGTACGTATCAGAACATTTGAGTGCAAAATGTGTAACATGGAAGAGGGGATGATGTGGGATTCCAGAAGTAAATTTGCATATCGCAAAATCCAAAGTGTTTTTTGCAGGTCACGGAACAATGGAAGTGCAATTTAGAGACCCCCTGGGTGGGAACCCGCGATCGAAAAATTGGCTAAGTATGGAAAGGGGAAGTGCTCAGTCGGAATCGTGATATAAAAGCATGAATAAAAATGTGAACCCGTGAATCCACCAACCCGCGCAGCAAGACATTTTCAGAAAAAAAACGACTAAGTAACCAGAAAGAAAAACTACAGGGGAAAAATAAAGAGGAATTTGGTTAAGTATAGAAGAGGGAAAAGAAGGGGATAAAAGAGTGGGAAAATAGAAAAGAGGAGGACAATTTTCGTAAGCGAGAATTGGTTTCAAACAAGCCCCATTGTTGCAAAACCATCATTTTCTAGTCCAATATTTTATCCACTTACTCGTTTTCTATTGTGCTTGTATCATTGAAAAGGGTGTGAGCAAATGCTTTGTTCAAGATTAGCTTTTATTGCAACTTGTGGGAGTAATTGTTTTCTTGATACATTCTTCCATGACTTTGACATATTAACTTAAGTATTAAACTTCTTGCATGATGGGTTGTTAGCATTAAATCTTAATAATTGCATGTCTAGAAACAACAATGACGATCTTGAATTTTAATATTGTAGTTGATTTCATAGTCCCATTTGATTACTGCCACCATAGATCCGGTTTGTTTTTTATTCGCGAATAAGAAATTTGGTAATTTCATTAATAAAGTAAAAAGTGCTCAAATAGAGGCCAAGGGATGGACAACTAATAAAATGTTCCCTTTTGGAGTAAAGGAATCAAGGAAGCGAAAGAGAAATAAGAAATCGTTTGCTTAGCAAGGCTAAGATGAAAACAAAATTTTTAGGGCGGGGCCCCGACTATCGCATCGTGATTTAGTCTTGCTATGTTTTGTCTGCATTACGAATAGAATTGAATGTTGGTTTGAAACTGTCTGAAATTAATTTTTGTTTCCATAGAAGCCTGATGGGATCGACACAATGCATTGTCATATAATTGTTAAATGCTCCATATTAGATCAAATTACTTGAGCCAATACAATATTCAAGAACTACGAGACTATAAAACCATGCTAATGAGAAGAGGTGTTAAATTCAATAAAGAAGCAACAACCAAGATTCCAAGAATTTTTTTTTAATAGTAAATCCATAAAAAAATAAAATTGGGCAGTCTATATCTATCCATAGAAATTGTACTGAGTTCTTTGCACCAAAACATTGAACATATCTGTCATAGACACATGCACATGATCTACAAAAAAAAAAAGAAAAAAAAAGAAATATACATACAATTATGTGTTGTTCCTCTAGTGGGACAACATGCAGGAGCCATCGAGATGCTCTTCAACATGCATACAAAACTCATTACCATGATTTTTTTTAGGAATTCCTTGCAGTCTTCTCCTCAGAAGGTCAATGTTCATTGCTGCGATCTCAATATCTTGCGGAAGACCTGAGGCGACAAAGAAACAAGAGAGTGGTTTCGCAATGGAATAATTCCTTGGCTTGAAGCAGGTGAACAACACTGATGCTCTTGACGCTGGCGAACTCAAGACATTGCAAGGCACCACTGAATTGTACAAATAACAGGGAAAAGGCCCCAGGGAGAAGAGTTTCCAATCTGCGGTCGCCACTGCAAAGAGCATGACATCCCGCAACATCGCTCCAACAGAGCACCCCAACAAGAAAGCAACCCAGAAATTTTCAAACGTAGGAGGACATAAGAGCCCATCCTTGTGGTAAAATTGATAGTTCTCACAAGCTTCCCATGAGGAAGAAGACGAAAAACGTTGCAGAGCAAGCGAAAGAGCCCAAAACTGAAAGTTAGAACACATCAAGAGACCACCTCCTCACAGTCGAAGACTTCAGGGACACAGGTTGCACGAGCAATTCCAGAGGCCCAAATTAGTCCATTTTGGGTGGAAGGAGATGAATAGTAGGAATATGCCTTGCACCAGTGGGAGTTATGGTCCTCATCCCCTAAGATGTTAATATTATATCCAGAGAACAAGAGAGTGGTCCTGCAATTGAATAATTATTTGGCTTGAAATATATCTCTGGGAGCATCAAGAGACCATTTCCTTACAGTGAAAGACTTCCGCCCAAAACAAACTAATTTTGACCTCTCGAATTCCTACTCTCGAGCTGCAAAGCGGCTATTATGTTGAGTGTCGGTTTATTTTCTGAAACCCCTTCTTTTGGTCTTGTCATGGCCGCCATCGCCGAGCTGGGAAGTGCCCCCCATTATGGTTGATTTTAATTTAGGCGCGGGAGTGGGAACAACGTCTGCATTGCCATCATCCATTTTTGTATCATCGTCCATAAAATCATCTTCTTTCGGCTTGAAATTGACCGCATCAACCTCTGCACCAGCCATCAACGCAGGCGGGCGGGCTGTCTAAGCATGCGGAGTTGACTTGGAATTCTTTGGCTTGAAATATATCTCTTGGTGCACCAAGAGACCATCTCATTTTTTGTTCCTGGGCGGAGGGATATGAGTAGTAAGAATATGCTCTGGAGTACTGGAACTTCTGGTCATCATGCCTGAAGGTGTTTACTGTATCTGGACAAAACTATTGTCGAACTACTGCCATAAGTTAACGAGAATTTTCGTTTTCTCTAGATGATGTTTGAAATAAAAATTCGGAAGGGATAATATAACCCTCCGCAAATCTTGGTTTAATGCGTATCAATGGAAGATCTCCTTGAGCCTTTCGTTGATCAATGACAATCTCCATGGTTCGTGCGTAATGATTCATTACCATTAAAGCTTACTAATTGCATATTTAGAAAAAAGTGTGAAGGTGGTGGTGACGACGAAGAGTGATTAAGGATTAGAGATTTCGTAAAGGCGCCAATCGGACGATGCGTGAAAGAGATTGCATGATGCTTGAAATGAACACTTGGAAAGGATAACACAACTCTCCACAAATCTTGGTTTAATTCATATTAATGACAAATCTTCTCCAGCCTTTCAAACATTAATGACAATATTAACGGTTCCTGCACGATGAACTATTAGCATTATATCTTAATACTTGCATATCTAGAAAGAAGTGCAAAGGTGGTGGGGATAGCGAAGAGTGATTAAGCATTGCACATTTCGTTGACCCGCCAACCCACGAAAGAGATTCCAAGAAATGGCCAAGTATGGAAAGCGGTCGACCGAGCTTCAAAATAGGGTCACAAGTTATACTCAGGAGACGTGAGGGGCCAATGGTCAAATTGTATGTCTCTGAACTTTTGACTGCAAAATGTGTAACACAGAACAGGGCAAAATGACAGATTTCGGCAGCCAATTTGTATATCGTGGAATTTCGGGTGCTGTTTGTAGGCAGCGAAACAATGGAAGTGCAAGCATGGCTAGCAACCAATGATGGTAATAGTGGCCAAGTATGCAATTGGTAAGCGGTTGGTTGGACTCGTGATATAAAAGCATGAGACATACTCAGAACAGGGAATATTGACGGGCTTGAAAACAGGGCCACGAGTTCTACTCATGAGACGTGAGGGCCCGATGGTCAGATTGTATCTATCCCAACTTTTGATTGCAAAATGTGTAACACAGAACAAGGGGCAATGACGGACTTCGACGGTCAATTTATATATTGCGGAACTTCGGGTGCTGTATATAAAAGCATGAGACATTCAGAAAAATGATACATTCGTAAAAACGACTAAGTAACCAGAAAGGGAAATTAAATGAGAAAAAGAAAGGGGAATTTGGTTGCCAATTTGTAGATCGGGGAAGTCCGGGTGTTGTTTGCAGGTGGCGGAACAATGGAAACGCAATGTTGAACCCGCCTACCCGAGAACCCACGATTCAAAAAGTTTGTTGAATATGAAATGGGGAAGCGGTTAGTCAAACTCGTGATATAAAAGTATCAGTGGAAATTTGAAGATGTGAATCTGCCAACCCCCGCACCTAGACATTTTCCGAAAAATGACTAAGTAACAAGAAAGAGAAAGTAGAGGGCAAAAAGAAAGGGGATGGCAATTTTCAGAAGCAGGAATTGGTGTAAGAAAGCCCCATTGATGGTCTTAACAATAACTATGAAGTGCATTAAATAGGTGAACAAACTCTTCAATCAAAGAATAGATAAAGCGATCCATGCTTATAGTTTCCAGGATGTGTTTGCATAAGAGAAGCATCGAAAAGCCACAAGAAAATCAATTTTGGGATGTTTAAGTAAAATTGTTGTACTGTCAACTTCACCGTAAGTATAACAACGACGAATTTGAATTTTAAGATGAATTTGAATTTTAATGTTATGTGGTTGATATGATAGTTCCATTGGAATGCACATAGTATATATCCTTTTATTTCAAAATATTCCTGGAGATGAATTTTGCTACGTTCATCGATCAAGGAAAAGTGCTAAAACGAGCCACATACTACATTTGCATCATAGAGACTATATTAAAAGGAAAAGCATGTCCTTTGTATTCTGTAAGATCATAGAAAAACCGCCAAGATCCTGAATGTATCATTAATTTTCTAGAACGAAGCATACAACCAAGAGCCAAGTAAACACCAAATGTATTGAAAGTTGAGACACAAGGAAACACATGAACATAGAAGGCACCAAGTGAGATCGCATAAGGGTTCATAGAGCAGTACACATCGACCTATACATCAAACAATTTGATATATAAAAAAAACACACATGGCATTGGTTTTCTCTTACATCTGGTATATGTTCCCATGAGAAAATAATCGGGGCCATGATATATGAACAAAAGCAGTCGAGCTTCGTCATTGTATCCCAGTTATAACCAAACCCCCAAATGGGGAACAAGAAACTTTCCGATTACTATTTTACCATGAAGCAAGATCACTATGGACATTTGCTTCTGATAGTGCCATGTTCTATCACTACTAATTTTAACAATGCCAAATTTCCAATATTATTGGAAATGCCTGATGGTTCTGCCCAGAGGAGCAAGCCATTTCGACGGTTCAAAGGATGGGCTTGAGTTATTCACCGTTGGATACTTTGTATAGGGTTTTTCCTCATGCTTCCCATTTCTGGACTGGACAATCTTATGCACTTGTACATTAGCAATAAATGCACCCCCCTATATGAATTCCAATCCCTGAACTCCCCAATCTCTATAGCGAGTTCTGAAGATTTCAAGCTCATGATTCAATCCATGTTGAGCCCTTTTTTTTTCAATTAGGGCATCGAGAAAATGCATATATCATACCATAAATGTATAGTTGGAGATCATCTTCTTTTTTATTTGGGTACCCAAAAAATGCAGAAATCCTGCCATGGCTATATAGTTGGAAAACATTTTTCCAATTTGGGCACCCAAAAAGGTGTAGACTCCTCCAACAAATCTACAGCTAGGCACCATTTTTTTTTTTTCATTTGGACACCCCAACAAATATGCAAAATTCTTACTGGGAAGTGCAAAAAAACATCAAAATAACAACACCGATTTGATTTGTAGTTAGATTCTCCTTGTTTTTTCAAGTGCACAAAAAGAGACAAAATCTCTGGAAATAAAATTTTACAGCCATAGATGTAAACTCCAAAGAACTCAAGTCTGACGAAAATTCATTTGGGTATTGAAGAAAAATTACACACACGTGAGATTTTTTCGTTTCCTGCCAAAGCTTGATATGATTTTTTTTTCCAACCAATATGCAGTGTTGCATTGTCCTGATTTAAGGTAAATTTGTTATGTATCCAAAAGTCATGCAGCGTGTAGACACTGTTTGCTTTTTTCTGTAGGTATACTTCATATGGAAATTCTGCTAACCCGGGAAGCACATCTTGTAACAGAGGCTGTCTAATTGTACAATGTACGATTTTTTTTCCCACGGTTCAGATGGTAGCATTGAGGCAATGTCTATATATGTAAGGGCATTTTTTACTGCATCGTAGACAAACAATTGTATCATCATTTATGAAAGCAGAGGCAGAAGCAGGACAGTTGCATTTGTCACATACATGCTCGAAGGGGGTCGAGTACGCATTCGCTGCAACCAAAACACCCTCAACCTGGGCACGTGAGCATAACAGTTAATATATTGAACAATATAATATACAACTGCACAACAAAAAAAGAAAAACTGCAGAAAATTGGTGAAGGAAATTTGTACGAGCAAAGTGAGGATGAAATTGTAGATGTATACGCACAACAGTTGTAGAGCTAGTTAGTTTCTTGAGATCCTGTACTATGTATGTTTGCAATTTTGTTACAAATGTTGCTTGGGTTGTGCGAAAGATACTTTCTTTAACATCTCTTTTCTTTGTTATATTTTTGAAGAGCATAAGTGGAAATTGCCCTTTATGCAATTGTTGTTCCATTGATAAAAACAAATTGAATAGGTGTTGAACAATTGCAGCTGCAACATGGAACAATGCAATAGTTGTGTAACATAACCGAGATACATAGACATGTGAAAGTAAATGACAAAACTAGATATGGAGAACGATACCATTGCCTTGTCGTTGTCTGACTCTATCTTTTATATGGAGAATGTGTTGCGAGCCAAGTTTTCTCGCGAGTGCGACAACTGCACCAATGGCTCTGATTGGGTAAGTGTTGTTTCTCTATGCAAGTTGGATGATAGTTGTGTCCGGGACAAAACGATATTTTGAACAAATAGCGGGATTTTTTTCCATAATACTTGTTTCGTTGAGCAATATAATCCGATCAAAATCACCACGGTCATATACTATTTTGGGCAATATATTAAAATTTGTAATGGATATCCCATTACCTGGCAATATCTTTTCTGCATGTTTCTGGACAAGTTGTGTGGGAATAGTCAACATGACTGTCATCAGGGCTTCATTGTCTGTCATGTCAGCACACATAATGGATCTAGTTTTGTTTGTCTTGTCCAAGTAGGTGCTATAGACGACCATTATGTCCCCGATGAACACTTGTCCAATTCGATGGTTGTTCAAGCCCTCTATTGATAGTATTTTGGGTGTTATAAGTCTAGACCCGGTGACATTTTTTGAACATGAAAAGTAATGTGGCTGACTTATACAAGTTTCACGAGGGAGAAGAAGATGATGAAGAAGGTACCCTGGCTGAATGGAATAAATAACTACTCGTTAAACCAATCGAAGAATTAGAGAAAATTTTGGTGAAGAGGGTTAGCAAAAGGACTCAAAATAAGGAGTATTATGAATATTTAATTAAGTGGAGAAACATGGGTTTTGAAGATGCATTATGGGTTTTTGAAGAAGAACTAGCACACCTACGAGGATCTTCATCCTATGCAAAATCTATAGTTACATCCACATGAGCTAGAGCTCATGTTTTTCTTACCAAGGATTTATGTTGTGGGAGCATGTTTGGCCTTAGGCAATCAACATCAACCAAAAAAAAATTGATTTCAAGTTAGTAATTGTAGGATGAAATAAGGGTGCTACAACTCCAGGCGTGCTAAAAACCCACCTTGTTGCAACTCCATTTCAATGCTACAGATCATGCCATGTAGCAACTGTAGGCGTGTTACAATTCCACGGTGTTGCAACTCCACCATGCTGCAACTCCCAATGTTGCAAGTTATGTGATCCTACAACTCCATCTTGTTGAAACTACCAATGTTGCAAGTTATGTCGTGTCATAACTCCATGTGTCTTGGGAATACTTCATGGAAATTGGTGGACCATTTACAAGAGGAAGTCGAATGGATTTGGAAATGGTTTTGAAGAGGTGGAACTATCATAACTGCTCATTCCCAATGCATGTTTAGGGAATGATTGAAGAAGTTGAATCGTTAGGAAACCATCCAATTTCCAAGGCACCATTGGAAAGAAAGGGTACACAATGGGAAGGGGGTGGAAAGGTTGAGCAGATTGGGACAGAAAGGAGTACGTCTATAGGGGATAACACAAAGGAAGTGGATGCCCAATTTTGGTTTTCTACGTGGAATAGAGAAAAACACCCAATTCATTAAATAAAGAACGAGAACGAAACAAAATTGCCTGGTGATGTACTCAGATTGTAAAAGATAAATTTATGTCCGTGTTAATAAAGAAATTTGTAGACCCGGTTTAAATTATTGTTGTGATCTCTTGTTTCCTTTTATGTAACTATCAATTCCCCATTATATTAGTTTAGTTATAATGTCATTGCTAGTACGTTGGTAGTTGTGCATTTTGTGGGCGGAGACCAAGGGTCTATGTTGGCTGAGTACAGGACTCAAGGGTGTCTACATGAATACCTCGAGATCCAATGTTGTACTCCTCACTTCAAGATTTGGAACTTTGCTCCTTAGCCACAATTTTTTTTTGTTGAAGAAGCATAACCATGCACCATATCATGGTAATATGACAAGGAAAGCTCTCACCTAGGCTCTATTCACACTGGTGTTCATTCTCAACACTCAACAATATGTAGAAAGCTTAAGACTAAAGGATATTACTCTAATTCACTACCGTATGGATGCTTCTATCTTGTTCTCTAGATGCCCATCCTCTAGATTTTCCATCTTTTTATAGATATTTAGAGGAGCTTGGAGGCAGGCTTCATGGCATGTGAACTAAGAAAATACAAGTCCTACACAAGTTCCATGCTCAAGAATGCACTCCTTCCAACTCATCTCTCATTGATCTCCTTAGAACTCTCTAGTTCTCAAAGGCTAAGGGGTGGCTGGAGCTTTTTTATGGGAAGACTACAACTAACTACGACTTATCTAGGAGGAAGTTGTGGCCGACCGTTCTTTTTCTAGGAAAAATCATGGCTAGGGATTTTTATGGATTTTCATGAGCATTTTCCTTGGAATGGAGTGCAATTTCAGCTTCATTACATCTAATAGATTCCTTGGAAGGCCTATGATGGCAAATACAAGTATAACAAATGCCCCCTAATGAATGATGTCAGAGAAGAACCGATGGCTAGAATTCATTACAAAATACATGGCGACAAGTGGCTTGAGGAGGAGTTCAACAGATCAAGGAACTAATAAGTACCTGCGAACAAAAATTAACCAATCACATATATAGATCACCCTTGAGGTAGGCATACCCATGCTCAGATGTATGAATAAACATGGCCACCAACACAATACTCTACAGATCCATGAAATGATATGTAAGACCATGGCCATGGAAAATTACACGGTGGAACTGTCATAAAGTGATCATAACCATGAGCAAACACAATGTGGATCTATGTCATAGTATACATCATGAAGACATCTATCACAAATGAGAGTGCCATTTTGGTCTTCCAAGTAATGATCAAGTAGTGATATAATATTGAACAACTTGGGAAGGGTAGCATTAATGGATGATGCCCCAAACCCAAGGTCTTCAATCCAACCCCATCGATTGTGAGAATCTACATCAAGCAAATAAATGAATCGATGTCTAACATGATAACAACTATTTGATTACCAGTCATTGATGAATACTGTTAACAAACATAAGCTGAACCACCAATAATGGAAATGGACGCCAAGGTACATAATACGGTCTAGCAAGTGTGAATAGAGGATCTAAAGTCAAACACTTTTAGAATCTATCAATAAGGGGTCAATGATGTAAACCCACTGTCAATTGTGAGGAATCCTGCCACCGATGTCTACAAGTTCTATGGTACTATCTGGTTTCTAGATCCACTTCCTAGATGATGAGTTGGTTTTGATAGGAAGATATTTGTCAAAGGAGGAGTTTAATGTATTCCACATCAATCGACATGAAACGACAACCAAGAGATTTTGTGAAGAGAGAAACCACCAAGTACAAACTAACCTAAGGATGGTTGACATGAAAAGTCAACAATTTGTATAATGTTCAACTCAGGCTCAACTTCCCTTGAACATATAACATGACACATTGAAGACTTGGGAAGCATTGATTGAAATGGACCAATGACATAGTCCAACAATGCCTGAGGCATTAAAACACTCCCCATAGTGACTGGAAGAATAACCAACTGGAGGAGTAGATGACTCATAATCATGGTACAACTCCTAAGGAAATCTAAATCCCAATTTTAAGACATGACACAAATAGGTGCCATGTTCAAGGGTGACAATAACTGATGGTTTCCACTCAAACTGAATAAGGATCAAGACTATTTCCCTTATCTATTTTTTAAAGTTTTTTTTTTGTCTTTTTCATGTTTTTTTTAGTATGAAAAAGAGATAAAAGTATGTTTTAGTGGAGAAAATGAGTGGCTTAATGGAATTCATTTGCATTCCAAGTGCATGGAAGAAACCTATGTAAAACAAATGCAAAAAAGGTAATGGGCAAGTGATGTGCACTCATAGTTGTTTTCTCTAAGGATAAAGCTCCAACATGTTAGCACAGATGATCAGGTTGCAGATGTGTTGATTAAGCCTCTGTCTCATGTAAAGTTTGAGCACTTTCGAGATAAGCTTGGTGTAGTCCGAAAGGACCTCCCTCTAAAGGGGGAGTAGTAGTGATGCCAGCCTTGCGCTGAAGATTTCCAGCTTCGTGCTGATGTTGTTGTGATGCTAGTCTTGTGCTGAAGATTTTCAGCTTCGTGTTGATGTTGTTGTGATACCAGCCTCGTGCTGAAGATTTCTAGCTTCGTGTTGATGTTGTTGTGATGCCATCCTTGTGCTGAAGATTTCCAGCTTCGTGTTGTGATGTTGTTGTTGATGTTGTATCATCCTTGTGTTGTTATTGATGATGATAATGTATTAGTGTTATACTAATCCATGTTGACGCAGATGATGAGGATGCCATTCCAGCTCCCTGTTGTGGATGATGATATTGATGATGAAGAAAAAAATTCGATGATTTATAGATATGCCAGTCAATGTTCCAGATGTCATTGATGTTGTTGCCCTCTCTCTCTCTTGTTGATGTTGTAGAATACCTTTCTTGTTAAGGGGGAGTGTTGAAATATTGTAATTGCAAAGAGTATTCTATTTATTATTGAGTTATTATTCATTAGATCAATCCCCTTTTGTGGATTGATCATGTCGGGCATTGCGATTGACCAAATCCCCTTTTGTGGATTGGTCAAACCCTAAATATAATATGCAAATTGAGAAGTCGACCTCCAGGCTAATTAAAGTGGTTTTAACCACTAAGAAGACAAGTCTGCCCTGCCTAGTGAAGAGACACCTTTTCAACACCTACCAGTTTGTATAAATAAAGGAAGCCAACGCCTCATTAACTCACTCACTCATTCTCTCATCCAGTGTGCAAGTTTGGTAGCTATAGTTGGGAGAAGAAGGAAGAGAGAGGCGTATTGCTCAGTGTTGGATATTCTCTAGTGTTTTGGTTTATTGTCTTGGCATTGTATTGACTATCTATATTAAGGAATTTTTTGATGGGTTTTCTCCCCCATGAGGGTTTCCCAGGATAAATATTGTGTATCTTGTGATTGTGTTTCTCTCAGTGATCCTACTTATGCTATGGTTATCTAGTAAATTGAAAATAAACCTAATAATAACTTAAACTTTAACAAACATCACTAAGTAACTCGGAAAATTTCAACTTCTTAGTCTCTTCCTTAGATCACTTATCTCACGCGTGAGAGAGAAAAAATATGTGTGTCTATAGATTGATCCAAAAAAAGACAAGTCTCTTTGAAAATTAAATTAAATTTTCTTTCTTATAAATAATTGGAGAATACCTCCCGTAACTACTCAAAGATTAATTTGGTTATAATCCATCCACATAGTATTTGACTTTGTTAAATTGTTCCTTCATAATTTATGGGATTCTTTGCATAAATATAAGTAGACGTAAATATGCAATGCATTTCTCATATTTAGGTAATTAGACATTTTTACCAGAAATTAATGCCCACCATAATTTATGGAATTATTTCTATAATTTAGGTAGGGATAAAAAGTAAATATGTTGTACATAGAGATTGTAACAACCCCATAAATTTAAAACTCCCAATACCACGTTGTTTTTCTTCATATTAGATATTATCGATATATTATTACAATGATGAGCCTTCCATATATGGGGAACATATGGTGACCATCCATGAAAGGACAAGTCCCTTGGATAATCAATAACTATTTATTATTATAATTTACTTATTATATATAGTATTTAATAATCAATAATTATATTATTAATTATTAATCTAAGAGAATGTCTTCCCGATGTGGTCCAAACATCAACATTACTTTGATATGGTATTCTTAAGTAGAAGATAGTGGAGATTTTCATTTTTTTTTTGTAGGAAGTTGTGAAGATGATGCTTATGTTTTTTTATTTTTATGTATACATAAGAGGGTTGTCTATATGTTAGTAGGGTTACTCAATGAACCTAAATTTTGAACTATTCAAGACGATTTACAGATGTATTACAAATGTGCTTAAGCTTTAGGCAGTTCGCTAAGTATTCTCAATTGCTCTGCCAAGTCTTGGGAAATCCTTGTAGTAAGATGCTTGTTCTTTGTCCAAACTATCGCAACATTTTCATGACTGTTGTGATGTTCCTTAAATATCATCTCAATATCCCACCTTATCTTTCTTAGATCTTCTTCCATCCAAGCTTGGTCACTTGTTGCAAATTGACTATTTGATTGTCTACCTGTACCTTGATGCTGTCTTTCAATTGACACAACTTTCTAATTGAACTCTATCTTGGTTTTCACACTCAATATCCATCTCATTCTCCACAATTTCTAAGAAAGAGGGAACATTATCAACAAATTTATTATGTGCTTTCTTCTCAATTTTCATATTCACACCAATATTTTTAACATTTTGTTGTAACATACCATTGTCTTCTATATTTACAATATCTTCAGTCTCATTTACAGGGGGTGCAACCTTTTTCTCAATAAGATCATCTTCCACTATAATTGACTTGTTTACATTTATGTTCTCATCAAGTGATCAGTAGTAGCAACACCTAATGCTTGAGAATTACTCTTTTCCCCTTCCAACATAAATTGGAATTCAACTCCTCCATCAATTTCAAAGGAATGCTAAGGTTACTGAAATTAACTTCGATAAGGGAGTTAGAACTAGACAACAAAGTAGAGCTGAAATTAATTTTGCATTTATGTCTAATGTTCTAGTCATGATGAGGCCACATCTTTTCTTGCTTAGGGAAAGTTGAATGGCATCAGGCCATGGAGGATAAGTATTATCTTGAAACTAGGGAGAACCTTGAGAACAAATAATCAATTATAGCCAGAGAAAGCAAATGGCTCAATGGATAAACTTCTTAGAAATGAAAGACTCTTGTCAGAGGATCTAGATAGATTTTACAGACAAGAATAAATTTTTTGGAAAGGGAAGTTGAGTGAAATGACTCAAAGTCAACAAGTACAGAAAGTCAAGAAGCCAACTCTTTTGAATGGAAGTCAAATAGAGGGTTGGGTAGTACTCAAAAGAGAATAATGATAGAGGACAAGATCAAGAAACTCTCCTAAAAAACGTCCCTCATATCTTGGGAGAGGAAGATAAAAATAATTTCATGAAAAAGGTCTCAGAAGACGAAGCTCTCCATGCTCTCCTGTCACTGAAAATGGTAAAAAAACCTAGTCCATATAGATTTCCAGCTGAATTTTTCAATAAGTATTGGGACATAGACAGAGAGGAGATAGTCAAGGAATCCAAATGGACAAAGATCCATTCTTAAAGAACTTAACACCACCTTCATAACCCTTAATTCCAAGAGGAGAGAAGTATT